>JARHVA010003422.1:295000-462500 GCA_037957365.1 Torreya grandis | reverse complement strand
GTGACCACCAAGATTTGGTTAGCTAATTGTTCTTAATTCTCTTAATTTGAAATGTTGAAATAGTTTTAAAGAGCTTACAAGTAATTTTTGAAAACTTGCTTCCTTAAAATCTCTGCATTTGAAGGCTTTCTATAGGCTTCTTGGTCTTTTTTGTAATTTTGAGAAACTTACCTTAATAGAATATCTAAATTTAGAGGCTTGTTATTGGCTTCTTGATCTTGTATTTTTTAGAAACTTATTTTGATAGAATATATAAACTTGAAATTTTGTTAGGGGATTATTGATCTTGTTTGTAAATTTGATTTTTTTTAAACTAAACTATTTAAACTTGTAATTTTTTTGCATGCTCTTGTTGCATCTAAAAAGATTGTAAAATTGAAATATCTTAAAATGTAAAATATGCTATTTTATTTAACATATTTTTTAGTGGCGTATGTATTCAATTTTCTCTCTTCAATGGAAGTGTAACTATATCTTTTAATTTTACATCATAAAAGGGTTGGATGATTAAATATCCTTCAAATTGAAATTCGGACCAACCCTTCAAGTTTGATCACTAGATCATGCGCTCACAAAATTGTAAAGGTTCAAATTTAAAATAATACAAAATAAATGTTGACTTGACACTTCGACAATTACATTAATCTTAATAAAATATTCTTAAATAATCCTTAAAGAGTATACTAATATTTATATATAGAGTTTTAAAAAAAAAAATTATAATATATATTTCATACTATTTTATTAACCGATAAAAAAATTCAAAAATGATTCCATTAACTCTGTTTTGTCAGGTACTAATTCATAAATAAAACCACATCACCAAAATGAAACAATGTAAATTTTATTTTCTCTTTTTCCAAATCTCTTATAGACTCTTCTCATTCTTATTTTCAAATAAATTATATTAAAAATAAGCATAAAATCTTATCAAGAGTTTAATATTAATTATGATTATTTTTATTTTTTTTAATTTAAATTTTGGACGTGGCATCTAATTCCTGAATTCCACACATGAGGTAAAAACAAGCAGCATCAAAACCTTATACGCATGATGTAATAGAGTATTTTAACCCTGTTTACACATGGATTTAAAGCGAAAGCTCAAAGTCAGTGATCAGATTAAATTATATTTGAACTAATAAAAAAATACATTGTCAGATTTTTTATTGCTTGCTCGGTTCCAACTATCACACATCTATCATAAATCTGTCATCAGTCCACAAAGCAGTACAAGCACCACAAGGAACCTAGGCTATAAGAAACTTTACCGCACAAAATTCATGATTCATTATTCGTACGAGCTTTTCAAGAACATGGAAGTGTGAGCGTGGAAACGCTGTACTATTAATGATGTTGTCGGTTATTTTAGAATTAATGTTGTCAGTCGGTCGCAAAGCACTATGTAAGAACAATGCGCTGATAAGCTTTATTTGTTGCAAAACATTACGGAAGATCAATGCTTGAATCCCAACAACAAATCCACGTTAACATTCCTGGTGGATTGAGATGGTCATATACACATATAGATTGCATCATTATTTATGATACTGATATTGATGAGCATCTGCATTTCTTACACAGACGATGAATGAACAGAAGATGGACTAGGTGGGGGCACTGCAATGCCGACGGTTCCTTCCAGCATTTGAACAACCATTTTGATAGATGGCCTTAAAGATGGATCTTCTTGAATGCACCACAAACCCACCCATACCATCCTTTCCAGCAATCTTGAATCAATCGTGCTACCTTCTGCTTGCTGCTGCTCCACCAGTTCATGAAGCGCACCATGCTTCAAGCAGTGGTAAACCCAGTCGGACAAGAGGATTTCATTTTGCGGGGCATCTAACTTCATTGTTTTCCTGCAACATATAATTTCCAGGAGCATCACTCCAAAGCTATAGATATCCACTTTCATAGTAATTGGCATATGTTTAAACCACTCAGGTGCAATATAACCCCTAGTGCCACGAGCCCCTGTAATTGTTCGAGTCTGCTCTGCCCTCAGCAATTTTGCTAAGCCAAAATCAGATATTTTAGGACTGTAAGTATGGTCGAGCAGAATGTTTTGAGGCTTTATGTTACAATGCAGTGTCTGAGTCTTGCATTCTTCATGCAAATACAGTATACCTCTTGCCGTCCCTAATGCAATTTGAACACGCACGCTCCACTCAAGAAAGCCGCTATCTACGAATAAAGCTGTGTCGAGAGATCCATTATTCATGTATTCGTACACAAGCATCCTGTGGGAACCCTCACTGCAGAAACCGTACAACTCAACAAGATTTTTATGGTGGCTTTTACCAATCACGCTCATCTCTGTTCTGAACTCCCTTTCCCCTGCAGCTTCTTCCTCTTCGTGCACCAATTTATCAAGACACTTCACAGCAATTGCTCTTCCGTCTGGTAAGGTGCCTTTATAAACTTTACCGAAGCCACCCCTTCCTAACTCTTGTCTGAAACCTCCTGTAGCAGCCTCCATCTCTCTATAGGAATATGCATTTAACCCCTCCGCAACCTTACGCGGCTCTCCAATATTTCTGGCCTTCTGACCATACCCAAAGAAGCATATCATAGGAAAGCCTGCGGCTAAAAGAATTGACGAGGCAGCTAGGAGGCTTATACCAATTAATACAAGCACCTTTCCCTTTCCCTTTTCGTCCCTCTCTCTTCTTTGTTGGTTCTGTGGTAGAGGGGAGAAGGGAGGCTGTACCTGGATTAAGGCATCGGATACTTTGACATAAACATTATTAACGATGTCTGTAGCTTGACGGCTGTCGAGCAAAGGCATTTGTTTCTTCCTGCAAATTGCATTCTTGTAGTTGACAACGATGCACATGCAATCGTCCAAGCAGGCCTGCTGGCATGCAGTTTCACTAAGACCACCCAACGTCGAATTGCCTCCACTGCTCACCCAAAAATCTGTGTTTTGAAGCTGGTCATCCATTTTGTATTTTGCAGCGCAGCTCTGCCTCTGGGGTAACTTTGGCTCGCATCCCTTAAAGTGGTCCTTATTGTCGATGAAGTCGAATTGAGGAGGACAAAAGCAGTCGGGCTTGTTATCAGCAATTACTCGACATATGCCGTTGAATCCACACTGACCCCTGACGTATTTACATGGATCGTCCCCAGATCGCCACACAGATGACCAGGAAGTGGTCTGACCGTTGCCACTAATGTTCCAAACATACATCCGCAGAATTCCGTCGGTATCAAGGGTCACTCTGCGAAGAAACTGCCCTTGTCCGGCGTTGCCTTGAGTGAGGGTTGCAACTGTTATGTTGGCGCTATTTACCAAATACAGCACTCCATTCGGATCAAAATTCAATCTAGTGGGATGAATACCATCTCTACCCGTACTAGTATCCCAGTAAGCGCCATTGAAGCCATCTTCTACCCGATCCAGATCCCGATGATAAAGCACCAAATTGCCGTCCCATTGCATGGAAAGCTGAAATCGGCCTCCTGAAAGATTTGTAGTCGAAGCCTTAGAATATATGTTAGATTTCCACTGGAGCGTCTGACCGGGCAAAAGGGTATCCGTGGGATGGTCGAAGGTCTGCCAGATGGGTCGCAATGAGGCATCCAACAAGACAAAATTGCCAGTGTCCAGCATTGAGCTGCAGCTACGTTTTCAGAGGGGCGAGCGGACCACTGTAGATTTCTTTGGGCATCGTAAAGCTTAAGCCCGCTGTCACTGAGCTGCAGAGTAGGGTCCCTCGAGACGTTGGACATAACCGTCCAAGCTAAAGTTTTAGGAGGTATATTCTCAAACCAGATGCCTAGTATGTGTAATGTAGGATTAATAGGATAAAATCCAAAGGCAAAGTTTCCATTAGGTGAAACCCATTTGGGATTTTTGGAAGGGGTAAGAGTGGAGCCAAGGGTGATATTATGCTTCTGAGCTGACACGCAGATGGCCATGAACATCTCAATGAAAATGAGGAGAGTAGCAGCCATTGATGGAAGGCAGGCAATGAAGACGATGAAAGATGATGTATATATTATGATGATGGTATGCATATACGAAGTACTCAACACGCAATAAAATATCAACACGCAATAAAATTTCAACACGTAAGAAAATTTAGTGGTAGTCAGTCAATGCCACGGATAACAAATTATGTGGACAGAAACCATTGCTACTCTAAAATTTTTTGGGGTCGTCGAAGTTCGGTGGGTCCAATAGTTGTCACTTTCATGGTGAAAGGTGAAAGGTGTGGTGTATATTATAATGATGGTATTTATGGAGTATTTAATAATGTGGGAGTGATTAATAAATATTATTGATAATAAATTATGTGAACAGAAATTATTGTTAGTGTTGAATATTTTGGGGTCGTTGAAGTTGAGTAGGTGAAGGGGACTATTAATTAGATGATGTCAAATAATTGTGATTTTATGAATAATTGATTTCTTAATTATATTTTAAAAAAATTATGTATAAATATTTCAGTATCTTGTACATTTAAATAAAGGTTTTATCATTATTTGAATAAATAATATAGAAATTATAAATTTATATTAAAAAACTTTAGTACATTTTATAAATAATTAAATATCGTATTTTTTTTAAAATGTATATCATATCGAAAATAATGTATATTTTAGATAGGAGTTTTTGGTTTACTAGAGTCTTATGCGCATCATCATTGTTATTTTCCATCTAGTTTTTTTAATTCATATCGTAGTCTTTGAAGGCACCTATAAGATATTAGCATTTATTGACATTTACTAGCCTCATTCTTTGGGCGATCTTTAGTTCTATAATGACCTCCTCACCTTTCCTTCTGATTGTTCAAGTTGTGACAAACGAATAAGGAGCTTTGAATCATGGCATAACCTCTCAAGTGAATGAGGAGGTTTGTCACCAACGTGTACCATGAAGTAATTATTCTTAACCTGTTGTGGTTTACTAGAGTCTTATGCGCATCATCATTGTTATTTTCCATCTAGTTTTTTTAATTCATATCGTAGTCTTTGAAGGCACCTATAAGATATTAGCATTTACTAGCCTCATTCTTTGGGCGATCTTTAGTTATATAATGACCTCCTCACCTTTCCTTCCGACTGTTGGAGTTGTGACAAACGAATAAGGAGCTTTGAATCATCGCATAACCTCTCAAGTGAATGAGGAGGTTTGTCACCAACGTGTACCATGAAGTAATTATTCTTAACCTACTGTGGTTTTTCCCATCCCTGACTTTAATAATGTTTGTCAATAATTAGAGTAATTTTGATTAAAAAATAATTGCATCCCTTCTGAAAGCATGCTTAAGACTTGGGTTCAGTCTGCTTGGACTGTTTGTGGCATTAAGCTAGAAAGCATCCAAAATATGACCAATATTTTTCTCCTTCTACATTTCTTTGACCCCACCCATGCAAGTGTGATACTGAACAAATATACCTCTTGGGAGATTTGTAATTCTATGGTAGTTTTATCCCCCTGGACTTGGGACTTTGTTGATTCAGAGCATGTTGCACTAAAGGTCCTCGTCTAGATGGAGTTTTCAAGGTTACCCCTGCCTTGCTAGCACTTTATCAATCAAATTGTAGCCTCCACTAGTCATGTTGTTTGCCATGATCTGATAATATTTTATTTCGCTCACCCTCAAAAGTGAGTCTTTGTTGAAATCACCTTATCTAGGGATTTCAAAGAGTTTGTTGAGATTCAAGTGGGTGATATTCACTAATCTTAGAGAGTCTTATATATTAACTTTCCCAACACTTGCTTCCACTATCAAGCCACAAACCACAAGATCAAAGATTATCCTTTGTATCCACCTCGCAATAGGCCTGATGTGGCCTCCAACCACATAAGGATTCAACAATCCTTCCAATCCTCTCAATCTTTCATAGCATACATAAAAACATCAAGAATTCAACTCTTAAACTCAACTCTTTCTCATTAAATAAACAACAATTACACAAGCTTATATAAGCTTATCTTTCACACATACATACTTGACAATCTCTTGTCAAGAATGCCCTTCAAGGTTCTCTCTAAGCCTACACTCAAACTCGCCTACCTAAGCAAGGAAAGAATACAAACATATATAGAAATGGAAGCATGAATACAACCCAACATCTATGCCCCACATCCCATGTGGATGGATTAGGACAAAACAAGAAAGGTAATCTCAAAGAAAACCATGCCACATTATCCACTTGGGGTCATTATGACTAAGAGATACACATCTTTGAAAGTTGGTACCACCTTCACATGACTAGTCAAAAAGATAAAGGACATGCCAATTTAGAATAGTAGATATTGTATCCTCCATCATCACAAACCTCCAAAATATGAGTGATTCTCTTTTTGACCATTCTCCCCTGAAAAATGTTCCCCATGCCACCTAAGCTAATCAGGAAAATTGAAAAGTGCCAATCATGAAGAGTGCCAGTCAGGTATAATGCCAATCAAGAATAGTGTCGAATAGTAGTAAATATTAGCAATCAAGAATAGTGTCCTTGACACCTCACCAATGTGACAAGTGTCTCCACATCATCAATAAGCATCATCACCTGTCACATCATCATGAATAATGTACCATGAATATTACTTATGAATAGTGATTTTCTACTGCATCAAGGCCAATTCCCAAACCTGCATCTGATATCCCCAAAAGTTCTTAGGAGAAATGGTGGAAAATATTACGAGCCAAAAGAATAACCATAATAAAGGGCCTACTCATTATATCCCTATTAACAACAACAAGCCATCCTCCTACTCCACACATATGTCTCAAACTACTATGGAGTTGCTTGACACCACTCAACCCACCAAGGAGAATATGTTGATGAGGTGAAATTATTCAAACCATGTTTTTGAAACACCCCTTTAATGGTGAATGTTTTCTCTAGCTCTCAAGTCTCTTTGGAATTCTTCCAATAATTTACTTCTTCCACCACTATCTGGTTCAAGTGTAGGCAAGCACTTGTGCATTACTTCCTAGGGTCCTTTGCCTTGCTCTCATTGTCCTACTTATCAGGATTCTTCTTAGGAGGTGGAGAATGCGGTCAATTTTTTTTAGCATCTAAAATTCCTTCTATCCAACATGAAATAATTCCTAAAGATTATATATGAAACCCTCCAAGGGCTTGATGTCAAGGATATGTCTGTTGACATGCATAATCTATGATTTATTTTTCATTGTACATTTTGGGTCTCACAGACCCAACTCACAAATATGTGGTAGAGATTTCAGAAGAAAGTTTGCAGACATGGGCATTCTCTACCTTCAAAAAATTAAGATGGTAGGTTTCATTTTTTGCATTGTCAATAAAGTTATCTTGTTTGACAATATACTTATGACTAACAATCATGATTTGGGTTGTGGAGGCTTTATGACATTTATTTCCCTAAAGTGGCAGCCACACTTAGTCAATTTCGAAAATGACCCTTCGATAAATGTCATTTAGACCCTTTCAATATCGAGAATCATTTTTTTGGCATCATTATTATTTATACTTTTAACATGATGCACATTAAATTATGATTATGTGGCAATAGATTGTAAACTCATTACTTGATGCCCACTAAGAAATTTGTGGTGACTTTAATATGGTGGAATAGTCTGTTGACTAGATGGTCACTTAACCCATGCCATAGACCATTGGAAAAAAAGAAGCATGGTTTTTGTGATAAATAAATTTGGGGTTTATGACCCTAACATCAGTTGTCATCCCACATCTCAATTTTGGAAGATATAGACCAATATTCAAAGTGGCACTGATCGTGTCCTAAAATGGCTTGATCAGGCTATGATTTCCACATACCAGTATTTATCTTTTTATATTAATTTTTCCCTCTTATTGGAAAAAAATGATATTTTTTTCCCCCACCATTCACAGATCCAGTTCTGTATTATCTAGCAATCCAAAAAGCCAAAAATTCAAAAAATTAATTTTTTTATAAATATGGCATTGTTGGACTATGATCTTACCATGATCCACATCAAACAAGTTTAGAACCTTGTGGCCCATACTACTTTGCAGATAGGATGGATCCAATTGTGGCAATATGTACTCAATCAAATGATCAAATTCCTTCATATCCATGGCTTCTAGCTAGCCAAAGCTCGATGATGATCTTACTTGGCCACCTCTTCAATGTAGATCCACACGGTGACAACCCTTGAGAAACATCCTTTCAGTGACACCTTGTAATTATAAGTGACCTGATTGAGGAAAACAATCCAAATTACAGACATGTATAATACTTGTCAAGATTAGCTATGTGCTTGATTTCACTAGCTCAAAATGGGGGATAGAGTCTCTAAATAATTATTTCATATGCTCAAGGCCAAGTCCTCATCCTAACAGATCAAATATATCTAGGAATACAACCATCGCTATACTTAAATGCTTGATATGATTCATGTCTTCACTAATCATTACTATAAAGTGTTCACATCTCAAGCCCCCTCTCATGAGTGCCAACAAGTTTTGGACCAATGCGTATAGGTCATCCCAATTAAAGTCACCTCCTCTCAAAGGGTTGCCTATGATAGAAAAATATCAATTGAGGACATATACGAGGTGGTTATATAACTGGATAATGACAAATAACTCGGCTATGATGGGTTTCATTACAAATTTTATAAAAAAGATGTGGGTTACTGTTGGGGTCAACCTTTTACAAGTCTACCTTGAGGCCTTCCTAAATCAATCCTTGGGCCCAAATAGAAATAAAGGGCACATCAAGTTTATTATACAAGTTGGTGACCCTGAGTTAATTTACAATTGGATACCTATCATTATGCTCAATGTCTCCTACAAAATTATCACCAAGGTTTTAACACTTTATCTTTGCCTTCTTCTCCCTGTGATTATTCAACCTGAGCAAACATGGTTCATACAAGGTTGCTACATCCTAGATAATGTTATTAGTGTGTGGGATGGCATGGAATGGGATCTCCATTCTAAAAAGTAGGCCATATTCATTAAGATTGACTTTGAAAAATCTTATGACCACATAGAATGCCCATTTATCTTGGTTATGTTACAAGCCATAGATTTTGGTCCCACTTTCTTGCAATCGGTCTACTTGATTTTTGTTGATGCCTCATTTTACTCTCCATTAATGGAATTATATTTAAACCATTTGGCCTTTCTAGATTGATTAGGCAAGGTTACCCCTTTCCCTAGCTCTCTATGTGCTCTCTATTGAGGGGTTCAGCTATCTCCTTTCCAATGCTCAATTTCGAGGCATTGGTCATGGAATTCCATACCTACTAAATAATCCTTACAACTTTTAAATGGGAACATTATGGATGATTCCTTCCTCACTCTCATCAAGGATGAGGATAATTTTTCTAATGCCATGCATTATATTGAGAAGTTTTGTCTCACTTCTGGTTCTTCCATACAATGGCAGAAAACCTAGTGTTATTGACAATCCTTCCTTCCCCCAACTCTTTTAATGGCACATTTTAATTGGAAGCTAATTCACCATGATGAGATCTTTAAATTCTGTGGAACCGAAGTTAGCTTAATTCAATTGGTGCCTTCTCCACCAAGGACTTTATATAGGTAGAAGGCTTGTTCAAATATGGGTGGCTCAACCCTAATGCCATTTTTTTGGGCACCTAGAGACCATCATGCACCTTTCTTAGTTCTACCCAAAGGCCCAATGTTCTTGGGCATGGATAAATTATTCGGTTAAGCCACTTCACCTGTCACCCTTTAGTTGGTTTCATACTCTTTTGGGAGATAACCCATAAATTCCACCATAATTCACTAGATTTTAGCATGCTTTCTTAATAAAAATTATGTTTTGGAAATAGAAGGAATGAAATTCAGCTTTATTTTCCAATAATTTTGCTAATATTTAGTTTTCTACAAATAATAAAGCTATGGTTGTGTCTAATGTGCTTCTACAGATTCAAGTGCAAACCAATAAGGTGGATATGAAATTGGATTGCCACCAGTGGATCCTTTGCCACTGGGGAATGACCCATGCATTATTGCCCCAATACCGCCCTTCCCACCCCATAACACTCCTCTATGGGAACAAAGTGGACTTCCTAAGGGTGGTTCTTGATGATGTCCCTTTCACAGATGTTGTCATGCTACTGGTTCTCCACAGAGGTGATACTCACCCCCTTATCTCAAAATAGATGTTGGGGCTCTCTTCCCCTCCTTATGGATAGGCCTAGTGGTGGGGCTCTCTACCTCTCATTGACCAGTGCAGGTGGAGCTTTCCTCCTGGTAGATTATAAGGTGGAAAGCTTTAGCCCATACCAAACAAATGTTTCCATCAACTCTCTTTGGATATATCACCCCGACACTCCATGCAAGATAATTTAAAATAAGAAGAAGGTGACCATAATGCTCTCGACTTAGGTTAGGACCCTATTTCTGAAGGGAAAGATCTCCTAGGCTTTAGATGGGGTGATCTTCCTAATCATGGCCCTTCCTTTACTAGTTTGTTTGTTAATGCTACTCAATTATCTATTTTTTGATGTATTAAAGCTTATTTTAGGTCAGGCATAATTTTTTATTAGTTCTTTAGCTTGTTACTTCATGTTTCCAAGGCATGGCCTAGTGTGGTGTCGTGATGTGTTCTCTACCACCTTTTTTTTTTGAATAGTCTTGTATGTTGATATATTTATATTAATAATAAGTTCTATGTCATAAAAAAAGGTATATATTAATCAAAATTAAATACACTTTGTAAAACATTACATCATTTTCATTAAATTTTTAGGTCAAATAATTTGACAACACCAACTTTAATAATTAAATGAGAGACATAAAATCAATATTGTACACCTTGATTGTAAGCTATAGAAGACAACATATTCAATATCCCATGACCTTACATTTTTATTACATCCTATCGTATTCAAAATTCAGATATTTGGATCCAATAATTGGATCCATAATCTACAACATTAACAACCATATCTTTGATTAATTGCATCCACTTTCAAAAATGAAGATACAAAGAATTTGTAAGCCTTCTCCATTGCCATGAACATTCAAAATTCAAAATTCAAAATTCAAAATTCAAAATTCAAAATTCAAAATTCAAATTCAAATTTCAAATTTCAAATTTTAAAATTCAAAATTCAAAATTCAAAATTGGCTTATGGATATAATATCTCTATAAATGAAAAAATCTAGACCAATCATTGTTTATTTTTAGGATTATTATTAGAATTTTATTAATTTAGAAGTCCATAGTGTTATATTCAAATTCATTGAAGCAAAATTTAATTTTTCATTGCGCACATTTTTTAAAAAAGAATGTGAAGTTTTTCATTGAACAATAGTAAATATTTTTGTCTATAATACTAAACCAAATCATTTGTAAATTCGTGTTACTGTATTATTTATATGTTACTATGAATAAATGATTATGTTTGATTCATTCAGATTTTGGACATGACAAAGTAATTTAAAAATGACTAAGTATTTAAAAATAGTAAGTCTAAATATTCCATTTGCAAGAGGATAAGAGCTCGGGGCTTACATAGCTTTCGAACAGTAGGAGAGAAAAAAGAGCGATTTAGTGTAGCGTTAACATTGCATTTTTTTTTTAAAATTACAAAGTACATATAAATGTACGAATCCCACAGCTTGTGTTTCGACTCCATGCCAATGATATTTCAACATTCACGTGGAGGTCTGTGGGCAAAAACAAAGCGGGGATTTTAAAAGGAAATACAACGTAGGTTTTAAAGAAAGGAGCATGTTAAAAAATTAAAGGCTCAAGTCCGCGGAGAGCCAAGAGGATATTGCAACATCAAAATGCAAATTTAAATTTGCAATTTGTAAAGTGATGATGGAAGCCCAAAGCCCACGGCACGTGGCACCGAAAGGAGAAGCCCATGCCAATTGTTTAAATCCACACCCATGTTATAGGTCTTATGGAGGTGAAAGGTCACTTTTCAAACTTTCAAGAAGTGTTGATTTAGCAAAGCGGATATCCCTAAGGAGATTTCAACGTCATAATACAACAATAACTTACACTTTGTAAAGTGTATATGAAACCTGCCGCTGTATCACATGCCAACAAAAGGTAAGCCTTGCCTATTTCAAATGTCCACATAGAAGTCCGTGGAGATTCTCAAGAGGGAATGCAACATTTAGTGAATAAAGGCGGAGATTAGGAGATGTTCTTCACATTTGGTTCACCAACCCACCGAAAGAATAAAATTGTACATGGGGTCTTAAATCCCATCAAAGAGAGTGTGGCATATGTGTCAACATCTAGTTTAATGATAGGGAGAGTACACTAAGTGTTCTAGATTCTTGTGCAAGGCCCCATTAAAAAAAGACCTTTGTTGGTTTAGCAACACAATAATTAAAGGATAAAGACATATATTTTATTTAGGGTGGAGATAGTTTTGAATCCTAGTGTTGTTTTGACGTTGCAATGTCACAAGGAAGATATAGATGGAAAATGACTTGAACTCAAGAAGATGAAGGTAGAGCATTTGAGACATTTTGTTGCTGATATATTGTGCTCAAAGAAGATAATCAATCTATGTTTAATTATTGTAACATAAAAGTCTTCGACAGAGTTTAGCAGAGAAGATAAAGATAGTATTTGGTTTTTTGAAGTCTTGACGAGAAGAATATTTGAGGTTAAAAGATCATGGAGTCTTACTGTAACTATCATTTGTCGAGAAATCATTTCCCCTGAAATTTTAGCATGCAAATGGAACAAAATTAAACGCTTCTTTTGGTAAGGTGTCAAATGAAGTAAACTTAAAGTTTTGAAGTATAATAAAATATTTGAGGGATCGCAGGCTATGATTAAAGCTCACTGCATTGGTCAAAAGAGAGGTCAAATTTATATTTATGGAAGCTATAAAAAGCTATCAGGGGACAAACGCAAAGTTGGTGGCACCATGGAAGATAAAGATGAGCTCGTTGGTAAAGAGTGTTATACGGGTTCTATTGAAGTCCTTGTTCATTATAATATTCATCATATTGTCTCATGAAAATTTGTAATATTCATTTGAATGTTTGGACCCTGGGAGTATGCTAAGGTCATATGTCAAAAGGTCCACATGAAAGTCAAATAGAGATGTAGTGGAGATTTCAAATGGAAAAGCAAGTGCAAAGATATGGAGATGTTCTGCATTTTTGCAAATATGCAGATGTACATGAAAGTTTTGAAATCCCACTAGGTGTAAAAGTTGCAAATGGGTTCTGAAATCCTACCAAGGATAGAAAAGTGTAAATGTGCACATGGGTTCCAAAACCCTGCCAAGTGCAAATATGCACGTGAAGTCCAAAAGCCCACCAAGGAAAAATGGAGGGAAAAAGTGGTTCACATTTCATTTAGTGGCAACCCTAAAAGCAATAAAAGGATTGTGATAGAGCTCGAGAAGGTGAGTTTAGTGCTGCAAGCATGCTTGTGACTAAGGTATGTGATGAAGACTTTAGTTTATTGGAACATAAGAGAAAGGAAACCATCATGGAGGTTCCATTTAGAAATGACCAGAATATTGAGGAGAAATTTTAATATTTTCTATTCTTCCCTCCACCCTTTCATTCTTTATTCCTTGAAGAGTTGAAAATGATAACCAAATATTTCGCTGACAGGTCATCCTCAGTATGAGTGGGAAAATGATTAGTTGAAGACAAAGGAAAATGGTTGCATAATAAGATAAATTTTGTTTTCACCCAAGAAGAATATTCTCCCTCAAGCTCAAATGTGACAAACTTCCAGCCACGCAAATCAATTTTTTTTTGGTAATCTCATCACGACATGGATAACCGAGTTACCAGAATCATTGCCTTGCAGAGCATGAGCTTTTAGGCATATGCAAAGGCATCTTCTAGATGGAGCATCTTCCAATAATATTTTGGGTGATATATTTTGTATAAGTAAAGAGGGCTTATCCTCTTTATAGAGGTTGGCTTTTTGGTGTTAGGGTTTTTCAAATTTCAAAAATCTCCTCCTTATAGAGGCTTTTTGATTTTCATATTTTTGTTGTGTGATTTTTACTTCTGTTGCAAGGTGATTGCATCTGTACAGTCATTAACAAAATCTATGAGCATTTTGTATATGTCTCTCCTATTTCAGAGTAAATCCACTATACATTTCACCATGTTAGTATTCTGAACATTGATGTATGTAGATTTACTTTCAAGTTAATGGAAAACATCTATGATTTCTTCCATTTCTTATCAATGATGTGAAATAGCACATTCTTCATGCAATATTGATTGGGTATCTGGTTTTATGATTCTTAATGGTAGTTATTATGGGCATAAACTTAGGTTATAAATTCCTTTCTACATTGTGATTTGGGAGTGTTCTGTTGATAATCTTTTAAGGATACCCTGGATTTACGAAGTTGATAGGAGAAGGTGTTTGAGTCTTTACTTGCAGTGTATACTTTGGAATTCTCAAGGGTCACTTGAATGCTTGCATTGGATTGGTATCAATGAATGCAAACCATTCTTGATAATTTTATTATCTTGTTTCCCAGTATTTTACATCCTATAATGAATGATAGCATGACAATCAAAGGAATAAAGGTAAAATTTTTACAAAGGCATCATGAGTGTCGATTTGATTGCAATAAGGTTCTATGACTCTCTTTATCTTTATTTGGTGAAAGGAATAAAGGTAAAATTTTTCAGGATGACCACAAGCATATCTATTTTTTTGTAGTTTGTTGGATGTGAGTTTGAACCTCCAGCAGTTTCTACATGCTCCCTCTAATATCTATGTCAATTAGAATCTCCTCTCCCATATATTTTCCATGATATGAATACCTAGTTATACACAAATAGGGTTTGCATTTTTTTGCTTTAGTGATTTTTTTGCCATAGTTAACTAGGACATAGTTCAATGGGTATTTGGATTAAGAAAGGGAGGAAATACATAGCGTACAAAAATCTTTATTTTTCTTGTTCAAGGCATATCTATCAAAATATTTATTCTATTGAATTTCTATTGGGCATATTTTAAAAAGGTTATGAGATAAGTTTCTAATTATTTTGCAAACCCTGTCGGGGGAAACACTCAATAGGTGTGCTAAACAGGTGTTTATGGTGTGACATTTTGAGACGTTAACCTATTTTGTGTATTTTTTATTTTTTTATGTGTTTTTGAGTCGACAACGTGGAGACATTTAGATGGTCCATTGAAGTTAGAATATGATGCTCATCACCTTCTTCACTACTTATTAGACCCCTTCTACATTTCTCAGATCCTTGCACTACTTGACAAGTTTCAAGTTATTATTTATTATGGGATTTTATTGGCTTACCATCACATATCAACATTTTTCCTAGCTCAAGGGTATGACTAGCACTTGGCAAGCCTTCATTCACTTAGGGGTCTAAATTACATGTCATACTAGGAAGGGAGTAGGAGTGCGAGTCTGGTGTATAATATGGGCTCTTTAGGGTACAATATCACCCTCACCATCATTGCCTAACTCACTTAAAAATACCCCATGTTCAAAAATTTATTCATTATCCTCCCAACATTCCACTACATAGCTAGACACGTGGAAGCTGTATAGCATAGGGGTGAGAGGTGTGTGGCTTGTGTCAGTTTGTCATGCAAAAATAGTCATCAAAATTATGTTTATTGATTCAACTAGAGATTATGATAACTCACTTAATAGTAATTAAAATCCAAAATGTAACCACTTTTTGGAAATATCTTGAATTCCTCTTTCCCACTATAAAGTAATAGTTTAAATCAAACAACTACGTGAGAAGAAAATAATATTTTGAAATATATATTTCTTCCTTAAAAAATTATAAAAAATAAGAATTCTCCCACTTTCTCAAATTGCAACACTGATACTAGATAAAAATATCTTCAAATAAGACATTGTAAATATATACAAAATAATGAGATCCACACAATATGTATTAGTGGGCCAAGATGAATGTATTTTGAGGTTGTCACGTGTCATATTGTAGCCCTGTATGTCATATATCTTGGGCCCGCTCTATATTTATGACATGGCAAAATATTACATTATATGGGCTCCACATCACCTTCTAGTGAGCTCTAATTACCCTGTCATCCTATAATAACTTGGTTCCCATCTCGAAACTATGGCTACCACTTGGAAAGTCTTCATTCACCCTAAGGTATGACTTTCTTCCAATCTCAGGAAGGGGTTGGGGCTAGCATGCGCCACGTGCTCATCTTTAATTAGTTTCAGGTATTTTTGGGCCCTTTTAAAATTGGTAGGTCAAGATTGTGCCCCTCAATATACTTTTCTCTTATTGAGCCCGAGCCCTACACTTTGCCACCCTAGGACCAATGGGGGGTCACCACACATCACGTTGTAGGCTTGGTTGTCAGATCTCCTCACCACACTTTGCATTCACCACATCATTGAATCTTACTTGTTATGGGCTCCACATCTACTTCTTTACTTCCTTTCAGACCCCTTTCATGCTTCCTAGATCCTCACTCCACTTCACAAATGTCATACTCTTATTTGTCATGGGCCTTCATCGCCCTACCAGCCTATGTTCTCTTGGTTTTTGATTCAATCATTCACCCTGGGGTCTGTCTGCCTTGTTAGTCTAGGAGGGGTTGGGACTAGCAAGGGCCATGTGCTCACCTTTCCCTGGTTTCATGCATTCCTCTCATTAACCCTGGGCCCCGTACATTATAACACCCTGGAAGAGGTTTGTAGAGTTTGAGCCTGACAAAGACTTAGGTCTTTTAGATGTTTACTTGGGTTTAAGGTGAGTGTTTATAGGCCAACCGATAATTGCTTTTGAGCTTGGGTGCATAATGAGTTGAACTTGGGTGAATAAATAGTGAATGCTAAAGCCACATTAGAATCCACTTGAGTTTGGGAAAGCCTTGATGGCTTAAACGTGCTAGGAAAAGGCTGAGTATGCATTAGGGGTCTCGAGAAAGTAAACCAAATGCTTTAAAAGCTAAAAATGAGTTGGGGACTGAGTTAAAAAAGATCTGGAGAGTGAGAAAAAGGTGTGTGATTAGTGCATAAGAGAACATCATTGTTGATATAATATAAATGTCATGGTGGAGGAGTCACTAATTGAAATAATAAATGAAGAATTGGTGATTGATTTATGGGATTTCCATATTATACACTCAAAAATAAAACACTTAAAGAGGCAATATACTCTATAATATGAAGAAATAACTTTTACATTCCTTTCAGTATTTCTTAAACCTTTAGAATAATAAATAAATCACAACTACGTGCAAATGCAATTGCTATTGAATTTTGTGTTACCGTGGTTGAAGAGATACAAATCTAGGATATCTAATCATGTGAAAGTTCCATTTAATTGGCCTTCCACATCAATCCCCTTCTAATTTATTGTATGACCATTAATCACTACATTCATTAATGCAACATACTGAGCAATAACTGGTATAGAGCAAATCTACTAGAAATGTAACAAAAAAGAACATATAAACTTTATTATAGCTCATGTCCCAAAAAAAATAGTCTCAACAATTTATTGGGACAACTACACAAGGATTTGTGAAGTTTCAAGCCTAAAGTAATACAAAATAAATGTTGACTTCATATGTTCCAAGCTGCATTAAAATTAATAGAATATTGCTTTAAGATTATTTTAAAAATATGTTAATATTTATGTGTTGAACTTTATGAAAAACCACAACACCAAAATGAGGAAGTGAAGTTATGTTTCTTCTATTTTTCAAAGCATCTTATATACTTCTCATTCTTCTTGTCAAATAAACTATATTAAAAATAAACATGGAATCCTACCAAAAGTTTTAAATTAATTACAATTCCAATGTTAGCTAGATTTTGAACATAGCATACAATTGAACAAGTGTCAGTGTATAAATGTTTTATAATTTATGATGTTGTCAGTTAGTTATTTTAGAATTTTGAACATTAATGAAGAAGAAGAAGAAGATTTTTAATATCCATGAGACTAAATAAATAGCCTATGAGACAACCAATCTAGTCATATTTGCTTTTGCCTTGTATTTATTCTTTTATTCAAAGATAGAATGAGCTCTCCAACTTTCTCTAAAGACCCCTCTATAAACAAACCATGCCAAGAAGTTGTTGTCAAGAAGTCCACATATTTTGCCCTGATGTCCTTGTAAGCATTGTAATCTGAAATAAAGTGTTTTTCAAATTCAACTGCCCCCACATTATAGAATTCACATACTCTCTCTTCCCAAGTTTCTTTAGGCCTTTTCCACCTTCCTATTTCACATCGAAGCTGATGGGAATTAGTTCTAAGCTGAACAACCAAAATCTTAGCTCTCTAAGGGATATTTGCCTCAATGTAAGTTTTTTGTTGATGATCACATGTGGAATTGAACACCTTAAGGTAATAATTCCTTTTTCTCCCTAGAATTCCACCCCACATAGACTTTTGGAATTTATTTATGACAAAAGTTTTTATATATTTACTATTAGTAGGATAAGTGTTCAAATAGATATTTCACTTGATCATTCACTTGTTGTTTTGGTGGCTTTTAACAATCATGCTCATCTCTATTCTGAAATCCCTTTCCCCTACAGATTCTTCCTCTTCCTTCTTTAATTTGTCAATACATTTCATAACAATTGTGTTGAAAAACCCTTACAACACTATTTGTTGTGTAGGAGAGAGAAAATCACAAAAACTACAGGTCCAGTTGGGTAGCAAATAAACAATATAAGATTGAACAAAATAGGGGAGAGAATGAAGGAATACACACGAAATCCTATATATATTAAATTCTAAAAAATCTCCTTACATAAAGTAGTTCATACAACTGTTGCTATTGCAAATAACATATAAAAGAAATCAAAAACTTTCCTTAACTTCTAAAAATATCTTTCCAAACTATGGTCTGCTGCTACAATTGACATCCCCTATTACTATTATAGGTTATTTCTCTCTCTTTCTTCCCTTGCTACGGACTGCTTCTCTTCTACAAGCTACTACTGTGTTCTTTTCTCTACTGCTTTATTTTTCCATTTTTGCTATTGCTAATTCTACACATTGTTGCTGCTACGTTGAATTCTATATTCTATTGCACATTCCCCTTTGTCTTCTACTTATTACTGTCTCACCTAATCCATAGCTTTTTCCCCTCAAAACAAGTCAAAATAGGCTCCAAAATTCAAAATTTGAAAGGGGTTGTATTAAATGTTGTTGGTGGCATGCCATTCACTAAGAGTTAGGTAAGGGGAAAAATATTATTTTAACACTCCCCCTTATTTTTGACCTTCTTACCATGGTCAATTAGACTCTTCTGAGTCTCCAAAACCTCATTATAATTTTTTTTAAATTACCAAATGTTTCTACATCCTTTTCATGCATGTCCAGAGCTTCGTTACTGAAGTTCATAACTTTGTTGATGGAGTCCGTAGTTGTACTGATAGAGTCCATAGTTTTTCTATAGCAGTCCATAGCTAAACTGTTTGAGTCTATAGATTTTCTTTAGCAGTCCATAGTTCTGCTGATGGAGTTTGTAGATTTGTTGTAGGAGTCCATAGTTTTGCTGATGGAGTCTGTAGATTTTCTGTAATAGTCCATAACTACACTGATGGAGTTCATAGATGGACTGATGGAGTTTGTAGATGTGTTGTAAGACTCTAGAGCTATCATAACACTATGTAGGCCTAATATTAGTGCATTTATGACCCTTAACCTTCCTCTTAGGTGCATAAAGTGTCCTTAGGCAATGGCTTAGTAAAAATATCAACTAGTTGCTAATCAAACTTGTAAAAACTAAGTTTTATGACATGATTTTCAACTAAATCATGAATAAAATGATACCTAATTATAATGTGTTTGCTCCTACCATAAAATACGGGGTTCTTTCGTAATGTTATGGATGATACATTATCAAAATAGATCATAAAAGCTCCTTGTTGCTCCTTATGCAAATCAAAAAGTATCCTTCTCAACCATATAGCTTGACATGCTACTGCATTGTCAGTTATATACTCTGCTTTAGCTGTAGAAAGTGACACTATTGATTGTTTCTTTGAAGCCCAAGATATGGCTCCTAACCCAAGATGAAATACATACCCCAAAGTGCTATTTTGATCATCAAGGCTATATGTCCAATCACAATCCATGTAACCAACAAGCTGAAACTCATCTGTTGTTGCATACAAAATACCATAATCACTTGTTTCATTCATGTACTTCAATATTCTCTTGCCTGCTTGCCAATGTGTTTCATTTGGCATCTCCATAAATCTTGATATACGGCTGACTACATACATGATATCTGGCCTTGTTGTAGTCAAGTACATTAAGCTTCCCACTAGGCTCTTATAGCATGTTGGGTCTACATTGCTGATGCAATCATCTTTGCATAACTTAAGTTTTGTCTCGAATGGAGTGAATACAAGCTTGCTATCCAACATATTGAACCTTTTCAAAACCTATTTTGCATACTTAGATTGACATATAAATATGCTTTCATCCATTTGCTCGACTTTTATGTTGAGAAAGTACTTCAAGAATCCCAAATCATTCATTTCAAACTCAATTTTCATGGCTATTTTGAAATCTTTAATGGACTAATTTGCATTACCGATGAATATTAGATCATCCACATACAACACAACAATCAACATACCTTCCTTGTATGATTTGATGTATAATGTGGGCTCACTTGCACTCTTATTAAAAGTATTGCTCAACAAATATGAGTCTATACAGCTGTACCATGCTCTTGGGGCTTGTTTGAGTCCATACAATGCCTTTTTCATCCTATATACTTTGTTATCATGATTGAGAATCTCATATCTGGGTGGATGTCTCATTTAGACCTCTTATTCAAGCACTTCATTCAAAAATATCGACTTCACATCCATTTGATGCACCTTCCACTTGTGTTGGGCAGCAATGGCTATGATTATCCTTACAATTTCCAGCCTTGTCATGGGTGCAAATGTTTCATTGTAATCACGTCTAGGTTTTTAGTTGTAGCCCTTCACCACTAACCATGCCTTATGCCTTTCTGTCTTGCCTTTGGGAGTAATTTTTTTCTTGTATACCCACTTAACTCCTATGACCTCTTTTCCTTTTGGTAGGTCAACTAACTCCCATGTATCATTACTCTCTATGACGTGCATTTCTTCATCCATAGCCTCACACCACTTACTGTCCTTAACTATTTCTTCAAAGTAGATTGGATTCGCTGATAGAAAGAGTGCATAATTCATGATTTCATTCTCATTTTGCTCATACCTTGACTTCTCATAAACTTATTACAAGCTTCTTACCCTTACTTGATGTTGACTTGAGTTAGAGTAGGACGATGTAGACTCTTGAACAACTCCTTGACCTCCATGATGGCTACTGCCATTAGATGAATTAGCCCTATGTGGAATAGGGGTCCATGTTGGTACATTGGTGGTTGTACCACCTATTGTTTCAGATTCAATGAAGGGTCCACAAGCCCTTGTTTCAGCATGCTCTTTTCCTTGTCTCTCTTCCCAAGATTCATGCTCAATGAATTTAACATCTCGATTGATGATGAGATATTTAGTGACGGGATTGTATAGCTGATATGCCTTTGATTGGTCACTATATGCTATGAAAATACACTTCTCACCTTTATCATCCCACTTCATTCTTTTTTGCTTGAGCACTTGTGTATATGATACACAACCAAACACTTTAATGTGTTCAACACTTGGCTTTTGATTGCTCCATAGGCATGCTCTTTGCCATCTCTTGGATGGTCCTATTCTTCCACTCGGCCACACCATTTTATTGTGATGTATACCTGGCTATAAATTATTTATTTATGCCATGATCCTTACAAAAATTCATGAACTCATTAGAGATATATTCTCCCCCTCTATCCGTCCTCAAAATCTTGATGTAGTGGCCACTTCGCTTCTCCACCATGGCCTTGAAATACTTGAAGCTCTCAAATACTTTCGATTTTTTCTTCAAGAAACACACCCATATCTTCCGACTATAATAATCTATGAATGTCATGAAATAGTCATTCTTGGATAGGGAGGGGGTCTTCATTGGACTACACAAATCTAAATGGATAAGCTCTAGCTTTCCATGCCTTATCCACAGGAAATACACTCCTATGTTGCTTCCCTAATATGCATCCTTCACACACCTTGTTTGGTTGTTCTATAAGGGGCAACCCCTTCACCATGCGCTTCTTATGAAGAAGGCTCAATGCTCCAAAGCTCAAATACCCATACCTAAGATGTCAAAGAGTAGGTTCATCTACCATCATTATTTTGAACATTGTTGCGAGCTCACTTTACATTCTCAATAGAAACATCGGATTACTTGTCATCTTGACTGCTGCTATCTTCCTATTACAGCCACTCCTATCAAAGATGATGCACTCACTATTTTCAAATCTAACCTTGTACCCCTTTTGTACAAGCTGCCCTATGTTGATAAGGTTATGTTTCAACTCAGGTACATAGTAAACATCATGAATTTGCCTTTTGTCACCTTGCTTGGTATGGATTGAAATTCTGCCCTTACCCATAATGGGAACCTTATCATTGTTTTCCATATTCACCACTGATTTTATTGTCTCATCTATGTGGCTAAACATCTCTTTGTTCCCACTCATGCGGTTGCTATAACCACTATTTAAATACCATGTCTCCTTGGCACTTTGTTTGGAAATGTTACATGTTATAAACAAGCTTCGTCCTTTCTCATTCCTATTTGGTTCAACCTCTTGTGTATGAGTGAAATTAGAATTCTACCTATTCGTGCCATACTCATTCTTTCTACACTCACTAGCATAATGTCCATACCTCTTGCAATAATAACATTGGACTCTAGACTTATCATACCTTTGTGTAGATCCACCTCTAGAAGTGTTGTTGCTCCTTCCTCTTCCTCTTCCATGTGACTATTGATGGCTATGCCTTCCACCTTCTTGACTGCTACAAGTTCTTCCTCTTTCTCTATTGTTTGATCCTCTCCCCCTTCCTTTCATATTGACATTGGTTTTGAATGCTCGCTCATGGGAGGAGCTGGGTGACCTATTCAGCGTTTGTTCATGGGTTTTCAAAGAACCCATTAGCTCATCAACCGCCATTTGCCTTAAATCCTTTGACTTCTATAGAAACCACTATAAGGTCAAATCTAGTTGGAAGGCCCCTCAACGCCTCAATAATCTTATTGTCTTCAAGGGTATCACCACATGTCTTCATTTGATGTACTATGTTTACAGTTCGTGTGAAGAAGTCATTTATTGACTCATTTTCCTTCATTTGTACTATCTCAAAGTCTCTTCTTAAGAGCTGCAACTTGACAAGTTTCACCTTGTCACTCCCTTGATATGTATTTTGCAAGATATCTCATGCTTGCTTGGAATGGATAGTTGCTGATATCCTAGAAAAAATTGAGTCAGCGAAAGCTATTTGTATGTAACTGAGTGCTTTGGCATCTTTCCTCCTATTCTCCTTCAGCACATTCTTTTGGGCTTGGATCAAAGCATTAAAGGCAACCATGTTTGCAACCTCATTATACATAGCTTCAACCAACTCTCATAGCTTTTGAGAGTTGAATATTGTTTTTATTTTGATGCTCCACGCATCATAGTTTTTCCCATCAAACATGAGGGGATGCTACCAAGACCCTAAACTCCCTGCTGCCATGTCTAAATGCACTCACAACTTGGCTGCCATTTATCAATAGCTCTTATACCAGTTGTTGAAAAAACTTTATAGCACTATTCGCTGTGTAGGAGAGAGAAAATTACAAAAACTACAAGCTCAATTGGACAACAAATAGACAATACAAGATTGAACAAAACAGGGAAGAGAATGAAGGAATACACACTAAATCTTGTATATATTAAATTCTGAAAAATCTATTCTTACATAAACTAGTTCATACAGCTGTTACAAATAACATACAAAAGTAATCAAAAACTTTACTTAACTTCTGGAAATATCTTCCCAAACTATTGATTGCTGCTGCAGTGGACTTCCCCTGTTCCTATTACACACTGCTGCTCTTCCGTTTGGTAAGGTGCCTTTGTAAACTTTACCGAAGCCACCCCTTCCTAACTCTTGTCTGAAACCTCCTATAACAGCCTCAATCTCTCAAAAGGAATATGCATTTAACCCCTCCGCAACCTTACGCGGCTCTCCAATATTTCTGGCCTTCTGACCATACCCAAAGAAGCATATCATAAGGAAGCCCGCGGCTTAAAGAATTGACGAGGCAGCAAGGAGGCTTATACCAATTAATACAAGCACCCTTACCTTTCCCTTTTCGTCCCTCTCTCTTCTTTATTGGTTCTGTGGTAGAGGAGGGGAGAAGGGAGGCTGTACCTGGATTAAGGCATCGAATACTTTGACAAAAACATTATTAACGATGTCTGTAGTTTGATGGCCGTCGAGCAGAGGCATTTGTTTCTTCCTGCAAATTGCGTTCTTGTAGGTGGCAACGATGCACATGCAATCGTCCATGCAGGCCTGCTGGCATGCACTTTCACTAAGACCATCCAACGTCGAATTGTCTTCACTGCTCACCCAAAAATCTATGTTTTGAAGCAGGTCATCCATTCTGTATTTTGCAGCGCACCTCTGCCCCTGGGGTAGCTTTGGCTCGCATCCCTTAAAGTGGTCCTTATTGTCGATGAAGTCGAATTGAGGAGTACAAAAGGAGTCGGGCTTGTTATCAGCAATTACTTGAAATATGCCGTTGAATCCACACTGACCCCTGATGTATTTACATGGATCGTCCCCAGATCACCACAAGATGACTCGTAAAAAATTTAGGAGTGATCATAAAATATTAATTAAATGAATTGTGTGGACATAAATTATTTTTAATTGTTGTTAATGTCAACTATTTTGGGGTCATCGATGTTTGGTAGGAGAAGGGGATCATTATTTGGGTGGGGTTTCATAGTTGTGATTTTATGGTGAAGTGATTTTTTAATTATAATTATAAAAAAATTACTTATGTGTAAGTGTTTCAATATTTTATACATCTAAAAATAAACAATATAAAAATTATGAATTTATATTAAAAATCTTTAGTAAATTTTATAAATAATTAAATATCATAATTTTATTTTCAAAGGTATATCATATTGAAAATATTGTATATCTTGGGTAGGAGTTTTTGGTCCACTAGAGTCTAATGTATGTCGTCGTTGTTTTATCCTAACTAGTTCTTTCTATTCAAATTGTAATCTTTGAAGGTACTTATAGGGTATTGACATTTATTGGCATTTCCTAGCCTTGCCCTTTGGGCAAGCTTTAGCTATATAATGACCTCCTTACCCTCCCATCTGGTTGTTGAAGTTATGACAAATGAACGAGGAGCTCTAAATAATGGCACGACCTCTCAAGTGAATGAGGAAGTTTGTCACCAAAGTGTACCCTGAGGTAATGATTCTCAACCTAATGTGGTTTTTCCCATACCTGAATTCAATAATACTTGTCAATAGTTAGAGTAGTTTTGATTAAAAAATAATTGCATCCCTTTTGAAAGCATGCTTAAGGTTTGGGTTTAGTCTACCTAGATTGCTCATGTCATTAAGCTAGAGAGCATCCAAAACATGACCAATATTTTTTTGCTTCTATGTTTCTCTGACCCCACCCATGCAAGTGTGATACTGAATAAATCTACCTCTTGGTACAATTGTATCTCTATGGTACTGTTATCGCCTTGGACTTGGGACTTTGTTATTTAAGAGTGTGCTGCACTGAAGGTACTTATTTGGGTGGAGTTTCCAAAGTTACCCTTGTCTTTCTAGTACTTTATCAATCAAAATGTAGCCTCCACTAATCACATTATTTTCCATGATCCAACAAGATTTTATTCTGCTCACCCTCAAAAGTGAGTCTGTGTTGATAATCAACTAATCTAATGTTTTCAAAGAGTTTGTTGAGATTCAAGTGGGTGATAGCCACTACTCTTAGAGAGTCTAAAATATTAACTTGTCTAATACTTGCTTCTACTATCAAGCCACGAACCACAAGATAAAGTAATATCCTTTGTATCTACCTCATAATAGGCTAATTCTCAAACCTGCATCGGATATCCCCAAAATTTATCAAGAAGGGTGGAAAACTATTGTGGGTCGAAAGAATAACCATAATAAAGTGCCTTCTCATTATAACCTTGTGAACAATGACAAGCCATCCTCCTACTACATGCCTACGACTCAACCTTCTAAGGAGTTGCTTAGCACCACTCAACCCATCAAGGAGCATGTGTTGCTAAGGTGGAATTATCCAAACCATCTTTCCACAACACCTTTACTGGTGAATGTTTTCTCTAGCTCCCAAATTTCTTTGGAATGCTTCTGATAGTTTGTTTCTTCCACCACTATCCCATTCATGTAATGACAAGTGCTTGTGTTTCTTCCACCACTCTCCCGTTCATGTGTAGACAAGTGCTTGTGTAGTCCTTTCTGGGGTTCTTTGCTTCACTCTCATTGGCTAGCTTATCATGATTCTTTCGAGGAGGTGGTTAATATGGTTAGATTTTCCTAGCATATGAAATTCCTTCTTTCTAACATGAAACAATTCCTAAAGTATATATATGAATCCCTCAAAGGGATTGATGTCAAGGATATGTCTCTTGATAGCCATAATCTATGAATTAATTTTCATGAAACATTCATGGTCTCACAGACCTAGCTTGCAAATATGTGGTATAGATTTTAGAAGAAAGTTTGCAGACATGGACATTTTCCACCTTCAAGAAATTAAGGTGTCAAGTTTCCTTCTATGCATTGTCAATAAATTTATCTATTCTGCCAGTATAATTATGACTAATAATCATGATTTAGGTCATGGAGAGTTTATGACCTTTATTTCCCTGAAGTGGCAGCCACACTTAGTAGCTTTCAAAAATAGCCTTTCACATCATGTCATTTGGGCCCTTTTCAATATCGATAATCATTATTTTGGCATCATTAATGTTTATGCTTACAATGGTGCACATGAGAGGATGACTATGCGGTAATGGATTATAAACTCATTACTTGATGCCCAATGATAAATTTGTGGTGATTTTAATATGGTGGAATAGGCTATTGACATGATTGGCATTTTACCCTTGCCATGGACCATCGACAATAGAGAAACATGGTTTTTTATGAGAAATAAATTTGGGTTTTATGACCCTAACATTAGTTGTCATCCCACATCTCAATTTTGGTACATATGGACCAATATTCGATGTGACACCAATCATGTGCTAAAATGGCTTGATCAGGCTATGATTTCCATGTAGCAGTATTTTTATTTTGATAGTAGTTTTTCCCTCTTAGTGGAAGCTATGCTAGATTTTTATTTTTTCTCACCATTCGTCAATTTGCTTCTGTATTATCTAGTAATTAAAAAATACCAAAATTTTAAAAATCCATTTTTTCTAAACATGGCCATTAATAGGTTTAGAACCATGTGCCCTAGACTACTCAACAAACATGATGGATCTAATGGTTGGCATATGTGCTCAATCAAATGACCAGATTCCTTCAGATCTTTGACTTCTAACTAGCCAAGAATCAATCATGATCTTACTTGGCCACCTCTTTGAAACATATCCATATAGTGGAAACCCTTGAGTAACACCCTTTTAGTGACACCTTGTTATTACAAATGGCTAGATTAAGGCAAAAAATACAAATTATAGACATATACATTGCCCATGGAGCTTATCTTTGTGCTTTCTTGCACTGCGTCAAAGTGGGGGATAGAGTCTCTAGAGATTTATTCCATATGCTTAAGGCCAAGTCCTTGACCTAATATATCAAATCTATCTAGGAAGACAACCATCACTATATTGAAATCCTTGATATGGTTCATGCCTTCACTAATCATTACTAATAAGTTTTCACAACTCCAGCTCCCTCTAGCAAGTGCCAATAAGATTTGGAACAATGCCTATTGGTCATCCCAATTAACGTCACCTCTTCTCAAAGGGTTGTCTGTGATATGAAAATATCAATTGAGGACTTATATGAGGTGGTTATATAAATGGATAATGATAAATAACTTGGTTGTTATGGGTTCTCTTACAAATTTTATAAAAATATGTGGGATACTTTTGGGGTTGACCTTTTATACGTCTACCTTGAGGCCTTCCTAAATCAATCCTTGGGCCCAAACATCAACAAAGGGCACATCAAGTTTATTCCAAAATCTAACGACCCTAAGTTAATATATAATTAGAGACTTATCACTCTGCTCAACATATCCTACAAAATTATCACCAAGGCTTTATTACTCCATCTTTGCCCTTTTCTCCCTATGATTATTCAACCTAACCAGACAGGGTTCATATAAGGCTACTACATCCTAGATAATGTTATTGGTGTGTGGGATGGCATGGAATGTGCTCATAATTCCAAAAAGTAGGCCATGTTCATTAAGATTAACTTTGAAAAATATTATGACCACATAGAATGGGCATTTATCTTGGCTATGTTATAAGCCCTGGGTTTTGGTCGCACCTTCTTTTAATCGGTCTACATGATTTTTGTTGATGCTTCCATTTTCCTCTCCATTAATGAAGTTAGCTTGAAACCATTTGGAATTTATAGATTGATTAGGCAAGGTTTCCTCTGGACCCAACTCTCTATGTGCTCATTGTTGAGGGGTTCAGCTATCTCCTTTCCAATTTTCAATCTTAAGGCATTGTTTGTGGAATTTCCCTACCTACTAAATAATCCTTAAAAATTCTAAATGGGCACATTGTGGATGATTCCTTCCTCACTCTCATGAAGGATGAGGATAATTTTTCTAATGCCATGCTTTATCTTGAGAAAATTTATCTCACTTTTGGTTCTTCCATAAAATGGCAGAAGACCTAGTACTATAGACAATCCTTCCTTCCCCTACCTCCTTTTATGGCACATTTAATTGGAAGCTACATCATCAAGATGAGATTTTTAAATTCTTAGGGATTTGCCTTCTAGGCGTTTCCCTCTAGGCTTTGCTAATATGTGGTGGATAGGGTGGTAAAAAATTCATTTATTATATAACTAATCCCCTTTCGCTCGCTAGAGAATTCTAAATTTATTTCAAAGTGCTCCTAGCCAATCATGTTTACTATTATTCCTATTGGGTGTCTTCCAAATAGTCTATTTACAAACTTGAAAATATTTTCCATGATTTTATTTGGGTTAACCCATCCACTAGTAAAGGATTTCATTGAGTGTCCTAGTATTATTATTATATCCTTTAGGGGGTGGGTGGTATGGGCCTTATTGATGTCTCCCTATAAAGCTCGGCTCTTTGTGTGAAATGGATTGTCCATGCCATCAAAATAAATGAAGCCTAAAAGGTGCTCATTCATAACTATGTCACTTAGGGCTTCCCTTATGGGCATGTGTCCTAGAAAGATTTGGGTTTTTCCAATTTCCTATCTCTTTCCACTCTAGTCAAAATTATGGGGTCTTTTGTTATCAATAGTATATGAAAAGCCTAGGAGAAAGTCAAAAGTTGGATATTATGGAATGGGTCTATTTTCTAGGATGGCCTCTTTATCAATCAACAGTATATATGGTGGTCCCCGATTATCAATATGCAAGCATTCCCCTTTCTAAATTTACATAGATACATGCTATCAAATTATTTCATAAGGGAATTCATATAGTGAAAGATATATTATGTAAAAACTCTCATTTTTTGCTCTATTGGGATGAATTTAAGTGAAGTACAAGATTTACTCTGCTAACAAAGAGTCTTTTGAGAAACTCATACAGTGCAAGATCTATTATGTAAAAACTCTCATTTTTGGCTCCCTTGGGATGAATTTAAGGTGAAGTACAAGATTTCCTCTACTAACAAAGAGTCCTTTGAGGATATTGTGGTGGTTGTTCCTTTAGATATCCTAAATAAAATCATATTCAAATCCTCCCATCCTTGGTGGAAATTCTAGAAGTGGCATGTGGATACACCTTTCCAAAACTACACTACTCAGAAATGGTGCAGATTGATTTCTCCCAACCTACCTATGGTGGACAATCTCAATGGTTATTAGAGCATACATTTGTCCATTGATACTTGCAGGAGATTCTTCCAAACTATGTGGTCAACTTGTGTAGATATGAAGTTAGCTTACTTTAATTGGTATCTTCTCTACCAAGGACTTCCAATAGGTAGAAGGCTTAATCAACTATGGGTGGCTCAACCCTGATGCCCTTTTTGTGGGCACCTAGAGACTATCATGCACCTTTCCTAGTTCTACACAAAGGCCCAATGTGCTTGGTCAGGGATAAATGATTTTTTTAAGCCACATCATATATCACCCTTCAGTTGGTTTCATAATCTATTAGGAGATAACCCACAAATTACACCATATTTCACAAAAGTTTGGCATGCTTTCATAATAAAAATTATGTTTTGGATATAGAAGGAATGAAATTCATCTTTATTTTAAAATAAGTTTTCTAACATTTAGTTTTTTATAATTAATCAAACTATGATTATGTCTAATGTGCTTCTGTAGATTCAAGTGTAAACCAATAAGGTGTCTATGGAATTGGATTATGACTAGTGGCTCCTCCACCAATAGGGGATGCCTCATGCATTGTTGCTTGAGTGTCACACTTCCCACCCCATAACACTCTGCTATGGGAAGGCAATGGGCTTCATAAGCGTGGTTATCAACACATTCATTCCCATAGATGCTGTCATGATACTACTTCTCCAAAGATGTTATAATCTCTCCCCAACCCCACCAACCCCCACCCCCACATCTCAAAGTGGGGGTTGGGGCTCTCCACCCCTCCTTATAGATATGCCTAGGGGTGTAGCTCTCTACCTCTTGTGGACTAGTGTAGGTAGATCTTTACTCCTAAGAGATTGTAAGGTGGCAAGCTTCACCCCTACCAGACAAAGGTTTCCATTAGCGCTCTTTAGATATATCACCCTGACACTCCATGAAAGATAATGTAAAATAAGAGGAAGGTGAATCTCCCAAGCTTTAGATGGGGTGATCCTATTTATCCTGATCCTTCCTCTACCAGTCTCTTTGTTAATGCTACTCAATTATCTATTTTTTGATGCATTAGAGCTTATTCTAGGTCAGACATAGTTTGTTTATTGATTCCTTGGCCTGTTACCTCATGTTTCCTAGGCATGGCCTAGTGTGGCATCATGATGTGTTCTCTACCACCTTCACTTTTTTGAATATTCTTGTATGTTGATATATTTATATTAATACTAAGTTCTATTTCATCAAAAAAATAATGTATATCTTAATCAAAATTGAATACACAAGTTCTGAAACATTACATCTTTTTCAACAATTTTTAGGTCAAATAATTTAATAAAACCATTGTCATATAAATATGGTCACCCTAGTAAGATGTCACTGACCTCTAGAGGTGTGAAGTCATAAGTAATGTTATCCTCCAAAGGCTTGACTCTATAATGAAAAGTGCATTGCCACTGGACTTGTATATCTTTCTCCTTCTACAACGACCATAAATAGTATGTCTTTGGATGCATAACAGTGGTAAGTCAAAGGTGTTGAGTTGTGGATTACATGCTGATACTCTTTTGGCTACCACTATTGATGATGATGTGGAGAGGTTGACCTTCACCCAGAACTTGATGTGGAAGAGGCAATCATGTTCTTCAAAGATGTTGATCACAATGATGCTCATGAAAACATAAGAGGCATTTAGATGAATGTTATCTATTGATGTGGGTCTTGATGCAGCTTGTGTAAATAGTGATTGATATGTGCAACATTCAGAATCATTATGAGTGAATGAGTGATGGTAATGACAATACTTATTACCTAACTTCTTCTTCTTGACTTTGTATAAAAATGAAGGTGTTGGAGCCTTCGAGGGTTGAGCAGTTTTCTAGTGTTACTATCTTTTGTAATAAGTGTGTTGTTACTTTTGCATAAAAGGGTGGGATGTGGAGTTTTGAGAAGGCTAGGATTTGCACACTGTGTTAGATGAAGAGGTGACATGTTGCTTCATATTTCCTTTGGATTCAATCTTTTAATCTTTGTGATATGCTTGACCCAAAGTGTGGGAAGTTAAGAATTCCATCTTCATATGAATATAAGGTGAGACACTTTTGGTGTACTTCAAAACCTTATGATGTTCACTAAAGTTATCATGCAAATGTGCAAACTAGTCATTAAAAATATTGGTGTAGTCTTCCACAAACTGATCTTTATGCTAGTGCAGTTATTAGAACTTGATGTATTCATATTCAAAGTGGCATAAAGGGTAGTATTTATCCTTTAATGTGTCAATAAAAGTATTTTAGGATCCAATTGGAACACATTCTTATGTACACTACCCACTGAATCTCTCTAACTAGTGAATGACTAGTATGGACATCTTTAATACTATGAAGGTGATCTTCTCAGCATCAATGAAATAATTGACTGAGAATTATGCCTTGAGTTGTTGAATCTAGGCATCCAATGCTTTAGCATCGATATTTCCTTCGAATAGAGGGATGTTGATATTAAATTGAACTTTGAAGGGGATTTATTATTGAAACCATTGTTGAACAAACTATGGAGGTACGGTATAAGGCATTGGATTGAGTTATACCATCAATTCATGGAAGTAGACAAAATTTTCTGTGTGTTGTGCCTCCAGTACATCTATGATGATATTTTATACCTCAAATTCTACCTCATGGAACTTTTGGGCATCATCCATATTTTTTTTACTATGACATTCTTCTAGTATTCTGAAACATAACTGATTGACAAATCTTCCTTCTTGAGTTATGCTCAGGGGTTTACAAGCATAGAAAGGAATAGAGATTTTCTTCTCTGATATCAATGATCCACACCACAGGGCCTAAGACTAAGTGTGTAGGGGACAACCAAGTTTTGGTTGTGTAGAGTGAATGGGCAAAGCTAATTTATAAAGAAACATCTAAATGCATTCAATGGAGTAGAAGTCTTAATTATAGGAAATGCAACTTTTATTCATAAACAGAGAATAAGGAAAAGTGGTAAAATGTGCTATAGTGTATGTTTTATAGATTAGATGTGCAGAGCATGATATCTATGTTATGACTATGTAGAGTATCAACCTTAGGTTGTATGTGTATATTACAAGTTATATAATTAGAATACAAGATTAGTTACAATCACTGTTAGTTATTAATAAGATGGTGGTGTCGATTCAACTTTCAAGCTAGATGATGGTTAGTGAACCCCTTGGATCACATAGCTAAGGTGAGGAGACACTTGGATGTGCTATGGAGTCTAAGAAATCAATGAGGCATGTAAAACTATGAGATATGGCATAGGACTGCGAGGAACATAGGATTATGAGCTACAAATAGTGTAGAAGTCATCAAGTTGGTGCGAAACTTATGTGGTGCATGGGCTAGTAAGGTATGTGAGTGTAAGCTAAACTGAAAAACTATGAGGTAAACTAAACTATTGATGCAAAGGGAATAAAAGTCAGTGAATTGAGCATAAGACTTATGCAACATATGGGACTACAATTTTTGAAGTGTGTAGTTATGAGTTTGTAGTGTGGAGTGCACAGGGGGAAATGCACAGAAGTATACAATATGGCGTGAGACATATGCATATTAATTTGAGAAATTTTTTATGATGGAGTGCGTAATATTTGGTGATAAGTGTGTGCCTTAAAGAAGAGTGAATGAGGAGTAAGATTGGCTATACAAGGACTGCACACATATCATATGAAATCGGATAGATTCATGAAGGTGATGCCTTTTCGCCCCATGGTGGAAGAAATATTTGGGAAGGTATCGTATTTATGTAGAAATAATGGAGATAATGAGGATGATATGAAATTTTTCATCAAATAGGAAGAAGTGATTTCTCTACAACCTATTACCTCACATGGGGAAAAGCTTAATTTATTAAGAGGAGAACATGTGGCATCATCAAATAAATCAATGAGGCCTCCTCTAACAATTTATTTAATAAATACATACAATGGAATTCCAATCATCATACATGGGCCACATCATCAACAAAACTCCCAGAGTCAAACTTTCTTCCATAGAATTTCATCCCTAGTGAATAATGAAGGCACCCATAGCTCAATGGGAAAAAAATTGATGTGACATCATAGACCCTCAGATGTATCTATAGAGGTGAGCCTTGGTAGCATCCCAAATAGGTCCTCAGGATGCTGCCACTTAGCAACATTAGGACTTACTTATAGTCTTCTTCATGTTTTGCCACATGGCAAGATTGCACTAATTCTGGGCCTCCTGACTACTTGGACTATCTACCACTTCCTCTAAGCTATAAATGCATGTAATGTCACCTCATATCAGCATTCTAAGCCTTAAGATCTCATAGATTTATGGATAACTACTTTATCCCCTATAGGCTAGGGTTAGTATTGACAATTTGGCCTCCTAAACCAAATGTCAACCCCTATAATCCAAAACATGAAATTGCCTCAGTTCCTTTGTCATCTCAAGGTATAAATAAGGTCTAATTAGGTTTTTTAAGTTTATAACATGTAACTTACCTCATCAGTCTTGTGTCATGTTCATTAATGAAGTCTTTGTAATGTTTTAGATAAGTTAGGGTAAGTTAATGAGTGTTAAGGTTCATTAATGAAGTCTTATATAGGAGAAGGTACATGCAACTTCCACCTAGAATTATGGAGTTGACTAAAAGTATAATACTGGATAACAAGTGGAAATTAATTATCATAGACTAAATAATCACCTAAGTAAGATGAAGCTACATGTGTAGGGATAATCTATTTAATAAATACATGGAATAATAAATATCCTACACCAACAACCCTCTTTAAGCATGGATTAGGTGGTCACAAAAAATGTGTCCCAAAAATAAACCCTGATGAGGTACAATGGAGAAAAGGTAGGACTAGAAATCCCCACTCCAACACCCACACTTAAGCATAGCTTAGGTTGATAGGAGAATTGTGTCTCAGTAACAAGACCTAAAGAGGTACCCAAGTACATAATGATGGTCTTAGTATCCTAAAAAAAATGAAATATGTGCGCCTCCATAAATAAAAGAGAGAAGGTAAGCATCGAATGTCATATGGTGAATGTTATAGTAGGTCCCTTTATAACAAATGTTATCTCTTCATTTTAGATGAAAGAAATCCCGAGCTATCAAACTATTGAATTCCCACTCAAGTTGAATGTAGATAGGAATCATGATGTAGATCTCTAGAAAATTCTCAAAAGTCTCCCTTTTAGTGCTCAAATGTGCCAAAGTCTGATCAAGAATCATAAGCCTAATTTTAGAAGATGGAAATAAAGAAGCATATAATGAATGGGAGAGAACAAGAGGGTTTATAAGTACCCTCATTACATCCAAATAAGAAGAGTATCATGGAAAATTATCTAAAATAATTTCCATAGAAAGAAGAGAGCAAGGTTCAACAATCATGGAAATTGAAGACTAGTTTCTAAATGAAGCACTTAGATTTGCAAGATGAATGTCCATAGGAAGATATGAACCATCGATACTCTCAATGTGTATAATCTCATTGAAATTAATAAATTTCTCTAAAATTTGAGTTTGGGAAGGCTCTAAAAGAGCAATAATTTACACAAAAATGGATGTAGAATCTGCAATGAGATAACTAAGGTCTGACAAAAGCATATCTTGTAGTGGGGGATTGATAGAAGGAAGAACATTGTTACCCATGGACATAACATCACAAGAAATAAAAGGAGGGGAGAGTATAAAAGACTCAGAACATAGAATAGAAAGAGAAGGAATTGTGATGTGGGTCACAGTAGGACTCCTACATAGATTCTGAAGAGTGCTCTAAATACTGAAGGGACACATGTGCGCTCCACATGGAGGTGTAGATCCCATGAAATTTGTACCAATAGATGACCATAAACACAATTACAATAGTTGGCATAGTCATTATATTGACCTAGGTCAACAAAAACAAGAATCTATCCATATAAGAATGGAATAAGGTCATGATGCATGAGTGAACATTCCATGTAAACATGCCATGAAGCATAATTGTTCTTCCCAAGATGTACCACTGGTGTAGACTCAACCTTACTCCTATGTAGTCTATTTAATAGATTCATCATGACTAAGAGAAGACACCTAGTGTAAACTTATAAGGTATAAACTGTAGTGAACCTTTGAAACATGCTCATGAATTAGATGTCAAGCATAGTCGAGAATGCATCCAATTGAGAAATAAATGCTAGAGTGATGAGGGATAATGCATATTCAAAATGGGGATGCCATACACAATAAAAAATGCATCCACATGTGAATAATCTATGCATGAAGTATAATGCAGAAAGTAGTAGGGCTCATAACATAGGTAAACCCATGAATATGACACTTTATAAATTTAATGTGTTTTAAAAATAAAATAGAACCAATACATGGGAAATTAAAAAACATGAACTTTTACAAAAGATAGTGTTCAGTTTTGATTTACCGATCAAAAGTTATAACACAATAAATTTCTTATAAATGAGGCATGCTTAATAAAAATTGCACTAAAAGTTTAAAAAAAATGACCTAACAAGAGGTAAGGTATATTTTAAACCACTTGATGGAATCAAAATTAAATGACAGACCTACTCAATCAAGAAAATGTACCTCAATGTGCTTGGTCTGTTAATGCTCAATTGGGTTGTGAGATATGTGAGTTGTACTCTAGTTGTTACACCAAAGTATAGTGGGTGAATCTTGCATGAAGCCAAACTATATCAAAAATTTATGAATCCAAATAACCTTCTAAATCATTGAAATTGCTACCCTACACTAAGCCTCTATGGATGAAAGTGCAATAGCCTACTACTTCTTGCACAACCAAGAAATAGGTGAAGAACCAAGTCAAAAGATGTAGTAAGAAGTGGAATGCATGTCATCAAAGTACTTTCCCAATATCAATCACTGTATCCAATCAAATAAGTATAACCCCTTGAGTATTATAATCCAAAATGAGTTGTGCCTCACAAATATCTTAAGATCCTCTTGGTAGCCTGCTAGTGACTATCATGAGGGATATGTGCAAACCTAGATACAAGCCCAATTGTAAATGAAATTTTGGGGTGAGTATGGGTCAAATACATAATAATCCCAACCATCTACCTATACACTATAGGATCACAAAGTGGAGTAGTAAAAGAGGTAGTAAGAGTCAATCCAAATTGAAAAGGACTAGGACATGGCTTGCAATCAACCATGCCAAAATTTTGAAGAAGATCAAGGGTGTACTTTTCTTGACTCAAAAAAATCCATGTATTTGACAATGAAATATATAAACCAAGGAAGAAGTACAAAACACCAATATATATCATGTCAAATTATGTTGAAAGTGCCTACTAAATAGTCTAAATCTAAGATGAAGAGCTACTTGTGAGAAGCAGATCATCAACATACAAGACCAAAATAACAATGTCCTCCCCAATACATTGAATATACACTATGGGATCAAAGTGGTAGTGAATAAAGCTAATATAGAGAATAAATGAATCCATCTTCTCATACCAAGCTTGAGGGGCCTATTTGAGACCACAAAGAGACCTCTAAAGTCAATAAACAAGAGAAGAATTGTGAACAAACCTAGTAAGCTACTCTATATATATTTCTTCATGCAAGTCTCCATACAAGAAAACACTCTTAACATCCATATGATATACTAGCCAACCTTGTGATGTAGAAAGAAAACGTATAAGGTGAATAGAATCTATTTTAGTAATGGACACAAAAGTCTTAGAATAGTCAATACCTTCAACTTGTGAGAATCCCTTTGCAACAACATGTGCCTTATAATTGTTAATGGACCCATCAACCTCATACTTGGTGCAATAAATCCATTTACACCTGAGAAATTTTCTTCCCTTAGGAATAGTGATCAAAACCCAAGTGTGATTCTTCATCAATGAAGAATACTCCTATGTCATCACATCATCCCACTCCTATATCCTATGAATATGTGAAAAATACTGTGGATCCCCAGAGAATGCCTAACACAAAAGTCCAATACCCATAGAGTGTGCATGATAATGTTGAGTAGGTGGAAAATCCTATATGAATGGTGCTACCTCATCAATTATAGTACGATCCCACCTAGGCACATTGGCAAAATCAATATAAACAAGATCTTCATCCTCTATAACCTCCACAAGAATCTCTCGAACTAGTTCCTCAAAGAATGATCCTCAAGAGGAGGTGAATCATTGAAAGCAGAATAAGTAGGCATGGAAGAAGGTGAAGAGTCCTGATATGTGAAATGCTCATCAAACTATACATGAGTTCAAAAATGAACATCATGAGTATCAACATCTAAAAGATGATAATCTCTCATATGCTTGTACTACCCTACAAAGACGAAAGGTTTGCTCTTCGTATCCAGTGATTTTCTTTTTTTTGGGTATAAATGCCCAAATGAGGCTCCCAAAGACTCAAAAGAATGAGACATCAAGATTGGATCCAGATCAAGCCTCTTCTATATTTATATGCTCAAGTGCTCGATGTGGTGTGTGGTTTTAAATTTAGTTTACATAATTAACTACCTATACCTAATAGATAGGAGGTAAATCCCATGAATTCATCATGTAGTTAGCCATCTCCTTTAGAGTCTGATTCTTCCTATCTACTAAGCCATTATACTATGGAGTATGTGAAATAGAATGATGTTGAACAATGCCATAGGATGATAAAAAATTAGTGAACTCTCAATTGAAGTACTCCCCCCATTATTTGTATGAAGATTCTTGATTCATCTTGAAGACTATTTCTTGACAAAAGCCTTATATAATTTGAAGTGAGAAAATACATCACTCTTGTACTTGAGGAAATAAAACCAACTATGCCTCGATAAATTATCAATTAAGGTAAGTAAATACTTAACTCCATTGAAATAAGGAGTAGGAAAGAGCATCAAATCACTGTGCATAAGCTAAAGTGGTGAAGAAGCTCTCATGGACATGCCCTTAGGAAATGGATCCTAATGTTATTTCCCCAATGCACAATCAAGGTATACTCCATCAAGACATGAAATTTTAATAAGACCATCTACTATACTGTGAGTTCTCAACTCCTTAAAATATCTATAGTTCAAGTGTCCAAATCTCTCATCCCAAAGACAACTCTCGTAATTTTTATGAGAAACTAAACATGTCCCTAAAGGAGGAGTATCATCAAAACCATCAAAATAGTAAAGTCAAAAGATATGATCAATAATACCTTGTGCAATGAGTGTATATGGCTCTAAAAAAGCTCAAAATTTAGCACCCTATGGTGTGAAAGTCACTATCTTGCCCTAACTAGAATGGAAAATATGATACACTAAAAGCAGATTAGTGGTGATGTCTAGAACATATAATGCATCATTGATGCAACCACCATCTAGCTATATGTCACCCTTCCCTTTAATATAAATGAAGGAATAATATCTAACCTCAATATTAGAAGTATAACTCAGATCAAAAGATATAAAGGACTTCTTGGAAGAAGTCATATGGTGTGAACCACTAGAATCTATAACCCAACTATTTGAAACATGTAACTGTGATCTCCCAAAAACATTAAGTGCTCTTCCATGCTCATGAGATGGAGAAGGAGTGGAGTTATAAATCTTGTGTTTCTTAATGGCATCTTATAAGGCTTGTATTCTCTTGAAACACCCAGACTCTTCATGACCAGACCCTCCCATAGTAGGATCAAGATAGGATAGACTTATTCTTAGAATTGGAAGATGGTTTGGGCTTAGATGTAGTAGTGTTAGTCTTAAGGGCATTTTGTGGTGGAGGAGTATTCTTCTTCTTACCCTTAAATTTTTCCTTAGACTTAGGATGTGAAGTCACTAATGCCTTTTTAGAGGTGGAAGACTCAAGGCAAGACAATTTAGATTCCTCCCTAGTGAGTCTCTCACAAAACAACTCAAGATCTGGAATTTTGAATGTGTTACATAAGACATCCATACTATAAAAAAAGGTATATGCAAAGACTTGGAATGGACCACTCAACTTAGACAAGATTAATTACACACACTCTTCATTCTTTTTATCTCATCCACTCACCTTCAACTGTGTCACTAAATGCATAAACTTAGTGAGGTAGTCTACAATGGAATTAAAGTCATCTAGCTTTAGTGAAGTAAGTTTCACTTCAAGCTGCATTGCTCTCAAGTGGTTTGCTTTCTCGAAAAACCTTTTAAATTACTTCACATTTTAAACTAGAGAATCACACCCATCAAAATGAAATAAAAGATTATCACTCACATAACTCCCAATAAAACCCATACACCCTTCAAACTTACATTGGTGATGAAAATTTTCAAATTCACGTGTAAACTATGGTTGTGTTTCATTCATTAAGGACCACAATCCTTTGTACTTTATGATTGTCTCTATTCTAGGTCTCCATGTGTGGTAATTATGTGTATTCAAATGCTCACAATTATCAATGCCATGCAGAATCCATGCTTACTAATTACCAAGAGTAGAAAGAATGCAAAGGGTGCACAAAAAATGACATTGAGATAATCCCCTAAAAGATTATATTATAGAACCTCCCCAAAATTTGGCACTTTATAAAAATAGTGCATTTTTACAATTTGATGACACCAATAGATAGAAAATTGAAAACCATGCACTTTTGAAAAAAATGGAACTCAAATTTGAGTTACAGTTCAAAAGTTATAAGCTTTATGATTATAAAAATGGATCGAAATAATAAAAAATAGTACAAACTAAAATTTATGACCTAATAAAAAAAAAGCATAGTCATCCATGCACTTGTTCAAATCATAATTTCTCCATAAACTTATAAATGTCAACAAAATTGAAAAATAGTCCTTCCAATTAACTCGATATGCGTACAAGGGAGTTTGACTTCCTCTTATAATAAAAATACAATTGATAAGGCAAATTAATAAATTTTTAGTTGTATAAAGAGGAGAAGAATAGTTTACTATTATTTTTAGCTTAGATCCCTCCAAGGGCCTCAGTTTAATAGATATTCAATTCCTTTGATCTTTTAGCAGTAAAAAACAAACTCCAACCAAAGACTGTATAATGGAAGATGATGTCCTGTGTAAATTTCAATGCCAACTTATATTTCAATGTAACAGTCAGGGATTTTGATCTCTAAAACAAAATAGGTCTTGAAATAAAGAACTTTCTCAAAAATATTCAATGTAGCCTATTGTATAGAAAAAAAGAACACCACTTGATGATCTAAGACAAAAATAAACAAAATCCAATGCTTCTTCTTTCCATGCAGTGTGTAGTCCCCTTAATTCCCCCATGCTCCACATAGCCAATTATGAAATGAACAATATTATAAGAGTAGAAAAGGACAAAGAAGGCAATGTGTAATCTTGGAAAAAATGAAAAATAATCCATGCACACCTCTCCAACTCAATTGTGTCCAATGATTCAATGCCTCCTTCCTCTCCTCTAAGTGCTCTATGTAACCTTAAAAAAAATTGTGTAGTCTTCCAATACCAAACCCAACACTTGAATGAATTTAAAATAGGTCCATAAAAATTGTGTACTCTACCAAAGCACCATGCTCCAACAGAATCTTTAAAAACTTCTTTTCAATGTCAAAGTTTGAAAGATAAAATCTCTTGAAAATACAACACCTTGCCAATAAACAGACACTCAACCAAGAAGTGTGAAGATTAGAAATGCAATGCTAGTCTCAAACATTTTAATGCCTTATTATATCTCAATACATTAGCTAAATACACATTCTCAAAATGCCTATCACAAATATAAAGAAGATCTTCCATGATCAAAGGCTTGAAAGCAAGAACTTCAAAATCTTCAAAAAGTGTTGAAGAAAGGGGCACCAACAAGGACACAAAAGATCTCCTCATGCCACTCCAAGTTGTATATTTGAAAAGGGAATATTTTAAAAACTTGTAAGCTTAATGGATGGATGAAACTCTCAAAACTCTAAAACCATGTTAGAAATAGTAAAAGTATTTTATGGAGCTAAGATTTGAAGAGTTCACAACAAAAATATCACAAATGTTACTACAGACAAATGGAGTGCAATGTAAAACAAACCAAATGATTATTCACAATATGAGATAAAGAGATGCTAGTACAAAGGTAAACACTTTCTTATATAGGCAAGGAAAAACACTAATCTAATCAATCTAACCAATGTGGGATAAATATTCATATAAGACAAACCCACTACAAGATAAAATAGCTAGCTAATACACTAGTAAACATGAGAAAAAACATGAAATACATACTCTAACACAACTTGTGGATGAGACTCAATTCAATCCACCACAACAGTTCCAATAAGTCCTCCAACAAAAGAATATACTCATTAAACCATAATTTGACAACAAGCAACAATAATAACCTTTACCATCAGATTATACACAACTGAGTCATCTACAACACAATTAAAACCAACCTAACATGAGCCTAGTATGTGATCACTTCAAAGTATACCACCATCCACTCAGTAGGCATTGTGCACTCCACATTTTGCATTTTTTGTATAATTTTGTAGGATAGCCTTAAGCATTAGGAGGAGGGCTAGGTTGGTTAAAAATTAGTACATGAAGACCACCTGGTTATGTTAGCTTATTGAAAACATGAAAGGGCAGTAGGCTAATATGCTACTTAATTGAAAACACAAAAGGGTTGATAAGTAGTGCACAAATAGTAAAAACTAATAAATGACACTTAGAGCGATAATCAAAACTTTTATTTATGATTTATTCCCTTATCCTCAGACTAAAATATCTCTATGTGACTTTGTCTCATGATATGACAAAGGTTTAAGTTTAGGAAAGTGTTGGATGAAGAACAAGGCTTAATAGAATCGTAGAGTATAGTTGATGAACACATGTACGAATTGTTCTATGTTATCTTTTATATAAGATTTTGTATGTATTTAAATTTTGTAAAGCATAATGATAGGAGACAAAATGCAAAGTGCCACTTATTTCAAACATGTCAAAAGGATGGAAAATGAAGAGATAACGCTAAGTAAAAATTGATATATAACATTCATGTGTAATTATATATAGTTATGAATATGATAGAGATTAATATAACGCTTTGAATTATTTTCCTATGCATCTTTGACTTATTTTTTTTGCATATTAAGTACTATGGTTGTTTTAATATGTTGTATATATAGCTTACAATGCTGATTGTTCTGGTTTCATTAATTTTGCTTGTTTTCGTATAATGAGCCTAACTTTGTCAGCTAATGACTGGGTTCAAACTGAATTACTATTAATTGATTTCTTTTCTTACTAACTACACAAGTTATCCCTTTATTAACATGTTCTGGAGTTTTCCAAGAACCTCTGCTAATAATCATCTCCAGTAACATCATAGGGTCAACACGTTTCACCCACTTAAAATAATATTTCTTCTTTGATTAAGTTTTAAAAGTTTCATTTTATATTTCTTTCTCAAATATGGACAATGATTACTTTAATTTCATTACATATTTTCTTAGATAAATTTGCACACTTGGAGCATCCTCCCAAAGATGAAGTGTGTTCTAAACACTTAGGTATGTCTCTTTATCCTTTTACTCTGGCATTGTATTTCATCAGAAAATATGATAATAAAACATAGGCATTTGTAAACACTAAAATATATTATTAGAAACCTAGAAATTTCAATCTTGAACTACTTTTATCTTACATGAGTTTTGCATACACATATGTATATTATACATCTTTCTCTCACATTTGCATGGTTTCTATGGTTTCAACCTTCCAAAGTTGCTATCAGTCACCTACAATTTCCTATTTTGTGCCTAACATGTTCAAAATCATTCTCAGATTGTCTCTATCATTAAATCAATATTTTTTTCTTTTAAACGAGTCCATCAAACTCAAATGCGTATAAAAATTTGTACTTGTCTAATTCTATTAAACTCGTCCTTGTGCATATCAACAATCATTTTATAAATTCAAATTGTCTTCATAGGTAGGCTCATACGCTTTGTATTTTAGTAGTGTGAGAAAGTACCCAAAGAGTCTCATATAAATATAGAATGCGTCTTCATCTTTTGACTATCTAAAACTCATCAACGATACATATATACACTTCTACACATTCAAAAGGACTGCTCTATGCATCCCATTTAAGTTGTCAGGGATAAAAAGTAAGTCCTAGTCAAATTTTGAAGTATTCAATCCAAGCCAAAGTTTCAATTTTATAAGTTTCAAAAGTTAGATTAAAGATTGCATTCTTTAAAGGATCATCATTGCACACATACACCTAATACGTAGAACTACATGTGATTTAAATCACTTCATAAAAGAATTAGATATGTAAGCAACACTCAAAAATTTATTAGGGAGTAGTTGAGGTTAGCGCAACCCACCACTCTTCCCTTTTTTTAGGTGTAAACCTAATTTAAAAAGTGGACCTAACATTAAGAAGAAAAGGAGACATGTTTCTAGATATTGCACACACAACTAGACTTTGATATTGCACACAGATCCATAAAATAGACATCTCAAAGAGGTGTGCTATATGTATTACTTGTTACTTATTGCTTTTGTTTGTTGATAGATTTTTACATTGATTTATGTATTTCATTCCTCTATTTTATAATTGAATATCTTCATTTTACTTATTTTTTATTGTCTTTTTAAACTAATGTTTATAATGGTTTTATGCTTTTGGAATTTAAATGTAATATACACTAAAATTTAATGTTATAAGATTTGTACTAAATTATATCTTGAATGTGCATTGAATTCATATTGTGTTTCTACTTTATTATAATCTTATTTACCTTCATTACTTGTTATAGTCTTGTTTACCTTAATCTTGTTTATCTTCATTATTTTATATTGCTATGATTTAAACATTCCAAATTTTAGAAATCGTACACACTATTTTTTCATTCTCTTTTATTCTCATTAATTTGATGTAAAAATAATAATGGGAAGAAAACTTATTTCCATTATTTTTTTCCACAATTATTTAGATGCGTCACACATGAATCAGCATCCCGTTAAAAAGGAATAAACATATATTTGTATCGTTTTTTTACAAATTTGTTTGGATACTCAATGCATATGATTTCAACTTTTCTACATGTTTGTTTCCTTTTGACAAAACAAAAATGCCATCCAAGCGGAAGTTATAGTGAGGCATATTATCAAACATATGCCTACTATGTATACAGTTGGATTTAAAACTGTCCCTTCGGTGAAATTGGAATGGGTAAAAGTTTAGCCAAGGGTGACATTATGCTTCTGAGCTGGCATGCATATGGCCATGAACATCTAATTGAAAATTAGAAGAGTAGCAGCCATCGATGGCGAATGCAGGTAATGAAGATGATGAAAGATGTCGTTTATATTATAGTGATGGTCATTACGGAGTACTTAACACGCAAGATTTTTTTTGCTACAGAGTCAATGGTACAGATAACCGTTTTGTGAACTTGAACTACGCAAATTACGCCGTGAATCACGTATCCTACACTTTTCCTCTCGACTCTTCTCAAGCCTTGCGTAAACAACATATCAAGCACGAATACCAACATCTAACAATGTAAATTTAATCCACAAAATGCCGACGACGGATGCTATTTGTAAAGGAGAAACTTTCATCTCACAGTCGTAAAAAAGTCCCATCCACTCATCGTATATATCGAAACTTAATTTTTTTCTGGGAAATCTTTCACTACCAAATTCAATCTCGCTGCCATATCAAAATCCCCATCCACTCATGGTATAGGTAACCACAAGAAACTTTGCAAACTAAAAGTAAGTCTTGCATTGCCAGTGAATGGTGGATCGTCGTTGAGATTTGATGGAGATAAAATTAAATGTATTTGTCGTTCCACTAGAATTGAATAATTACGTTACAAATATAACTTAAAATATTAAAAACTATATTTAAATAGTACTCTAAATGTAATTTAAATATATTAATACGGTACTATAAGATGTAAAGAATTTAAATAGTTAATAAAAACTAGAGAAGGTTTGAGAATGGAAAAGCTTATATACTAGTACTCAAATATGTTCAAAACCATTAAAAATGTATGGAACAATGTTAAATCTCATTTGCCGTATGGTTAAGATTTGTAAAGTTTTTCAACTTTTTTTTAATTGGTTGTATGTTGTCATCCACTAAAATTTAGATGTATTCATTTTTATGCTTAAGTTTAATAAAACAAATTCTAAAAGGAATGCAAGAAAATTAATATTATAAATGATCGTTTTCAAATAAGTGATTATAATATGACAAATTAATTACGTATTTAAATAATTAAAAATTTTCACGAACAATTTAATTATATTATTTATTTTAGTGAAATTTTATTTATATTTAAATTATTTTACACAAATTTTTATAAATAATTATTATTTTAATAATATTATAAACATATATATTTTTGTTATAATTAAATAATAAGAAGATCTATTTAACATACAAAACAACAATAATTTTTTTTAATTAAAAAAAAAAGATAATATGTTGTTTTAGACTTTTCATTGTATAGTCCCTTTCATCATTAAGAAATGTTTTTAGATAGTTATATATAATGTGGGTCCCCTTTATATATGCTTATTATCAAATTAACATGAAGGCAAATATTATTAAGATAATAGATTATTTTATCTATCAATGTCGTTTTACTACTCATTTTTCATTTTAGAAAACAATTACTATTGAGGAAGGGAACCAATGTGTTGGCTTATCCAATCAATTAAAAATGTGTTTTGACTATTTAATATAAAAAAATAATTAATATATAAATATCATGATAAAAATAGAGTGTCGATTATATTTATGATAATACAATAAACTACAATAATTAGATGACATTATGGTTATAAATAGTAACAAATGGAACAATGAAATGAATCAAACAATGAATAACAATGGAAAAAATATAAAATGATAGAATCTAATACACCAAGTTAAATTATTTTGATTTTGAATATAGAATTTGAGTATTGATTATCACTAGAACATAATCAATGTGTTGAATGCATATAAGACATAATCAATGGATTGTCAAATGTGTACCATTATTGGTGATGACTGTTTGCTATATATATATATATATAATTTTTTTTCTTTCTCATATAAATTAAGTAGATAGATATTTTATTTTTGTGAGTAGTTTATTTTTCTATTAATTTCTCTTTAAACTTACCTTATTAACAAATGTGCAATCTCATTTATATGAATAATAATATTTTTTTATTAAAAAATATTTAATATTATATTATATTTGAAGTTATTTTTTAATTGATTTTATACACTGCCACTAAAATATTAAATTATGAATTAAAAAATTTAGAATAAATAATTAAATTTAAAATTATATTTTTAAAAATAAATAAAAAATATTTATTACATACTTCATAATCATAATTATGATTTTTATTTAGATATGTTATCTCATATAAAATTATTATATAATTATTTTTTAAAACTATTTACTTCATACTTTATCTTCACAAATAAACTTATAATTATTTAAATATGAATTTATGTTTACAAACTTATATATAATTTTTAAACTAAATCAAATTTAAATAAAAATATAACAATTTAATTTTAATATAATAAAGAAGAATTCTAATTATATATTTAAGATTTTATTTATAAATATATTCTTATAATTATTTAAATATAAAATATTATATTTGTTTTTATATTTACAAGTCCCTTTTATATATTTTTCTTAGTAATGAGATTTTACAGGGTATTATTAAGATAACCATAATATCATTTTTATGAAATATTTTTTAGATAATTTTTTTAATAATAAGTTTTGTAAGATATTAATATCAATTTGTTTTTTAATATATATTTATTTTAACAAGTTAATTATATATATATAACGTGCATAAAAATAAGCTTAATAATATTAATGTGTCCAATATAATTAATAATCATTACTTTAGAGTAATTGATATTATTTTTTCAAAATAATTGGAGCAAAATATTTACATAAAATGTGGAAAACTAAAAAAACATTGATCATGTTATAAACAATCCTTTTATCTTCACAATATTAATAAAAGTAGTAGTTATAATGGTGCAAGGAAAGTCAACTACATCACAACTTGTAGATGGAATGTTGTTATTTATTAAAATTAATTATTTTTGAAATAATTTTTCTTCGTTTTATTATAATTAAATTATTTAATAAATATTATATTTTTTATTTTTATTTTTTAAAATTTAATTTTGAAACATATTATATTTTGAAAGAGTATTTATGCATTTAGATTTAATTGAAGATTTATTTTTCAAATATAAATGTAAAAATTCAATTAATATTATTATATTTGTGCTCATAATAATTCATTTTAACATCATTTAAATTAATTTATTTTTATTATTTACATATTTTTTTATATATGGAATGTTTTATATTATTTATTATATTTAATATTTTTTAAATATATTTCCTTTTATTTTATTATACTTTTAATATTTCATAAATGTTATTATTCTTATTTTCATTGTAGAATATGTGATTATATTATATTTGAAAACAATATTTTCATACTTTAATATATAGAAACTTGATAAATGATTAACATTTTTTAATTTAATGTATGTCTTGCATTTTTGGATTTTTTTACAAAATTACAAAATTTATTTTTAAAATACAAATGTAGAAAATAAATTAATATTATTATCATATACTAATAGAAGTAATAAATAAATTCTGATTTAAATTTATATATTTTATAATTTCAACTTATCAACATATTATCTATCTTTTTTCATTGTATTATATATTTAACACACATTTTATTAATTTAAAAATTCAAAATAAATAATTTTTATTTATTAATATGTAATATATATTTCATATATAATTATTTATATTTTTTTTATTTTTATACATAATTTCAAATAATTTATTCATTTTAAACTAAATTTACATATATTTATTAGTCAAGATAATGAATAAAGGCACTAATAATAAAAATAAAATAAATATCATATAAAATAACATCAATGTCATTACTACCACATACATAAAAATATCATAAATAAATATATTAATAAAATGTAATATAATTTATAATTCCATCTGAATTTTATAGTTTCATATCAGATGGTAGTTCCTGAAAATCAACACAAATATGCCCTATTGCAAGCTACCAGCACTAAATGTATTATATAAAATGTTTTGTGTAGCCCTTAAAAAGGTATTACACCTTTGTCTTGCATAAAGAATTGACCAATTAAATATCTTCCATAAAGAATTGACCAATTAAATATAATGTCGGTCAAAATATAGGATCATCAAAATAATATGTATGATTTTAATATTAATAGATCACTTATATTTCAACCTATAAATTCAAAACAAAACATAATTCATATTAAAAGGATGCAATTTTTCAATAAAAATGATTTTTCATCATTTCCTACTAACCTGAAAATGTGTCTTCTATGCTTCCACATGTATATATTATTGTTCCATAATTTTAATAGACATAAATCCTTTTGATGTTTATTAAAATGCTTTTTTATAATCTACTAGTGTCATTTGTACCTATACTTTCAAATACAAGAAGATAAATATAAAAAATATAAAACTACTTACAATTAAAAATCAAGGAACACCACATGCTATGAAGTGGCCATCACATGACCTTCACCTATAAATATATACAAAACAAAAATGATTTTATAATATGGTATTTCCTAATATTTCATCTAGTTCAAGTGATGTTTAAGAAACCTCTTTTCAAGAATATTCAAATGAATGAATATGCACTTCATTTGATATATTATCATGGTAATATATATACACATATTATTTACTTAACCTTATTAAGTTCCATCATATCCAAGATACAACTAATATTTCTTATAGAAACAATAATTAATATAACATGTTGACTACTATTGAAAACCTTCATTAATGCCTTCATGATTTCCCTGGTGATAGACTTACTAAAAACATGATGTTCTTTAGATCCAATTTGTGACAAAAAAAAATTGTAAAGGAAAAAATGTCATTCAAAACCAATTAACATGATTATAAAACTAGGTCATTCTAATTTATTCTTCATGCTTAGTGTTATTGACACAAATGACTTGATTTGCATTCAACTTTACCTTTTAGACCTATACAATATGCACATCAATCTTATTATTTGATAATTTACAATCTTATCTTGGATCCACATTGTACATCTATTTGTATGCATTAAATATTTACAATATTTCACAAGAAAACTACTTCCAAGAACAAGACTATTGGTATAGTTATGAAATAATAAACTTTAATTTTACTTTAATTTTCACATTGGTATAGATGATTAGTGATTTTTCATGTCTACATTCATTATTTTTTATTCAATCAAAACATTCAACTGATTATCCATTGTTTTATTTGTATAAACCATTTTGGAACACCATTACATTCATTGGCAACTCCATTGTAGAAATTATTGCAAATTGGGAATGCATTCAAAGTTAATTCCACCTATGGCATGTTAACCATATAACTTATTATATTTAAATAAATTTATATGATGAAACTTAAAATGATAATCCTTCATCGTGTATTTAAAAAAATTGATGAATGACAAGACTTATTGCACCTCAACCCAAATAACAATATCCTAATAAATGAAATTGATATATTTTGCCATCTTGATTTTGACATGCATCATAATTGAGATTGAAATATTTTTTAGTCATACTTATAAGAAACACTCTCTTTTATAGAGATCAATAGGGCAACCCATCAAAAATTTTAAGTTCATTTTTCAATCTTGTTTACTTCCAGTATTTTGTTTGTAGAAAAACAACTTGAAATGGCTATTCTTTTACACTATTGCACTGAAAAGGTATAATGATTCCATTTAAAATGATAATCCAAGGGGCTACAAACACAATAAAATCATACCTTATCAAAAATATCAAACTCATATTAAGTTCATCGGTAACTCAAAAGAGCAAATTGGTATTATTACTCACCCCAATAAACATTACAACAATCAAAATTAATGCTTCAATAATATATTAAAGCCCTCACATACCTATAAATTAAATGAATCCACTAAAAAGGAAATCACTTAAAACTCTACAATAATATTTAAAACAAATTTACTACATTCTCATTCATGAAATGAGTTTCGTAGGAACCAAATTGTTGACATATATTGACTAGTGTTTGCATGAAGCTTTCTTACATCATAGGTCTAAACATTTTACTACAAGATGTATCATTCTCATCGATAACTTGGGCTAATTGTATTTATTATAATATGTAATAATGTATTATACAACATCATATGGTTTGACGCTTTGGTGAAAATTTAACGTTGTTGTCACATTGTACATTACATTCCATCAGCAAGGTTTTGATCCATGCCAAGCAAATTTTTGAAATATATTATTAAATATTCAAAATATTAAGCCAAATATGCTAAATATTCATAATAAATGTTATATGAACTTGTTTTAAATAGTATTTTTTTTATTTGAATCATTATGATATTTCATGTTTTTTGAATGGACATTATGTTTTGGTAAATTAGAAATACATGTTGATTTTTCAAATTGATAAATATAAGGATCGAATCATGTGTGATATAATTTCTATGGATGTCTATCATATTTTTCTTAGAAGACCTTGGAATTTGAATGTAAGATTTGGTTAGCTAATTGCTTTTAATTTGAAATGTTGATGTAGTTTTAAAGAGCTTACAAGTAATTTAAAAAAACTTGCTTCCTTAAAATCTCTGAATTTGAAGGCTTTCTATAGGCTTATTGGTCTTTTTTGTAATTTTGAGAAACTTACTTTATTAGAATATCTAAATTTCGAGGCTTGTATGGGCTTCTTGATCTTGTATTTTTGAGAAACTTATTTTGATAGATTATATAAACTTGAAATTTTGTTAGGGGATTATTGATGTTGTTTGTAATTTTGATTTTTTTAAAATTAAAATATTTAAACTTGTAAATTTTTTCCACGCTCTTCTTGCATCTAAAAAGATTGTAAAATTGAAATATCTTAAAATGTAAAAAATGCTATTTTATTTAACATATTTTTTAGTGGTGTATGTATTTGATTTTCTCTCTTCAATAAAAGTGCAACTATATCTTTTAATTTTTCATCATAAAAAGATTGGATGATTAAATATCCTTCAAATTGAAATTTGAACCAACCCTTCAAGTTTGATCACTAGATCATGCACTCACAAAATTCTGAAAGTTCAAATCTAAAATAATACAAAATAAATGTTGACTTGACACTTCGACAATTACATTAATCTTAATAAAACATTCTTAAATAATCCATAAAAGGTATACTAATATTTATGTGTAGAGTTTTTAAAAAAAAATTATAATATATATTTCATGCTATTTTATTAACTAATAAAAAAATAATTAATTCAAAAATAATTCCATTAAACCTGTTTTGTCAGGGACCAATTCATAAATAAAACCACCTCACCAAAATGAGACAATGTAAGTTATATTTTTTTCTCTTTTTTCAAATCTCTTATAAACTCTTCTCATTCTTATTTTCAAATAAATTATATTAAAAATAAGCATAAAATCTTATCAAGAGTTTAATATTAATTATGATTATTTTTTTTCATGTTTTTTTTCAATTTTGGACGTGGCATCTAATTCCTAAATTCCACACATGAGGTAAAAACAAGCAGCATCAAAACCTTATACGCATGATGTGGTACCGTGTTTTAACCCTGTTTACACATGGATTTAAACCGAAAGCTCAAAGTACATTGACAGTGACCAAAGCACCACAAGGAACCTAGGCTATAAGAAACTTTACCTAGGCTATAATAAAATTTAGCGCACAAAAGTCATGATTCATTATTCGTACGAGTTTTTCAAGAACATGGAAGTATGAGCGTGTAAACGCTGTAATATTAATGATGTTGTCGGTTATTTTAGAATTAATGTTGTCAGTCGGTTGCAAAACACTATGTAAGAACAATGCGCTGATAAGCTTTCTTTGTTGCAAAACATTACGGAAGATCAATGCTTGAATCCCAACAACAAATCCACGTTAACATTTCTGGTGGATTGAGATGGTCATACACACATATAGATGGCATCATTATTTATGATACGGATATTGATGAGCATCTACATTTCTTACAGAGACGATGAATGAACAGAAGATGGAGTCGGTGGGGGCACTGCAATGTCGACGGTTCCTTCCAGCATTTGAACAACCATTTTGATAGATGGCCTTAAAGATGGATCTTCTTGAATGCACCACAAACCCACTAATACCATCCTTTCCAGCAATCTTGAATCAATTGTGCTACCTTCTGCTTGCTGCTGCTCCACCAGTTTATGAAGCGCACCATGCTTCAAGCAGTGGTAAACCCAGTCGGACAAGAGGATTTCATTTTGCGGGGCATCTAACTTCATTGTTTTCCTGCAACATATAATTTCCAGGAGCATCACTCCAAAGCTATAGACATCCACTTTCATAGTAATTGGCATATGTTTAAACCACTCAGGTGCAATATAACCCCTAGTGCCACGAGCCCCTGTAATTGTTCGAGTCTGCTCTGCCCTCAGCAATTTTGCTAAGCCAAAATCAGATATTTTAGGACTGTAAATATGGTCGAGCAGAATGTTTTGAGGCTTTATGTCACAATGCAGTATCTGAGTCTTGCATTCTTCATGCAAATACAGTATACCTCTTGCCGTCCCTAATGCAATTTGAACACGCACGCTCCACTCAAGAAAGCCGCTATCTACGAATAAAGCTGTGTCGAGAGATCCATTATTCATGTATTCGTACACAAGCATCCTGTGGGAACCCTCATTGCAGAAACCGTACAACTCAACAAGATTTTTATGGTGGCTTTTACCAATCACGCTCATCTCTGTTCTGAACTCCCTTTCCCCTGAACCTTCTTCCTCTTCCTGCACCAATTTATCAAGACACTTCACAGCAATTGCTCTTCCGTCTGGTAAGGTGCCTTTATAAACTTTACCGAAGCCACCCCTTCCTAACTCTTGTCTGAAACCTCCTGTAGCAGCCTCCATCTCTCTATAGGAATATGCATTTAACCCCTCCGCAACCTTACGCGGCTCTCCGATATTTCTGGCCTTCTGACCATACCCAAAGAAGCATATCATAAGAAAGCCTGCGGCTAAAAGAATTGACAAGGCAGCTAGGAGGCTTATACCAATTAATACAAGCACCTTTCCCTTTCCCTTTTCGTCCCTCTCTCTTCTTCGTTGGTTCTGTGGTAGAGGAGGGGAGAAGGGAGGCTGTACCTGGATTAAGGCATCGGATACTTTGACATAAACATTATTAACGATGTCTGTAGCTTGACGGCCGTCGAGCAAAGGCATTTGTTTCTTCCTGCAAATTGCATTCTTGTAGGTGACAACGATGCACATGCAATCGTCCAAGCAGGCCTCCTGGCATGCACTTTCACTAAGACCACCCAACGTCGAATTGCCTCCACTGCTCACCCAAAAATCTGTGTTTTGAAGCTGGTCATCCATTTTGTATTTTGCAGCGCAGCTCTGCTCCTGGGGTAACTTTGGCTCGCATCCGTTAAAGTGGTCCTTATTCGTCGATGAAGTCGAATTGAGGAGGACAAAAGCAGTCGGGCTTGTTATCAGCAATTACTCGACATATGCCGTTGAATCCACACTGACCCCTGACGTCTTTACATGGATCGTCCCCAGATTGCCACACAGATGACCAGGCAGTGGTCTGACCGTTGCCACTAATGTTCCAAACATAAATCCGCAGAATTCCGTCGGTATCAAGGGTCACTCTGCGAAGAAACTGCCCTTGTCCGGCGTTGCCTTGAGTGAGGGTTGCAACTGTTATGTTGCTATTTACCAAATACAGCACTCCATTCGGATCAAAATTCAATCTAGCGGGATGATTACCATCTCTACCCGTACTAGTATCCCAGTAAGCGCCATTGAAGCCATCTTCTAGCCGATCCAGATCCCGATGATAAAGCACTAAATTGCCGTCCCATTGCATGGAAAGCTGAAATCGGCCTCCTGAAAGATTTGTAGTCGAAGCCTTAGAATACATGTTAGATTTCCACTGGAGCGTCTGACCGGGCAAAAGGGTATCCGTGGGATGGTCGAAGCTCTGCCAGATGGGTCGCAATGAGGCATCCAACAAGACAAAATTGCCAGTGTCCAGCATTGCAGCTGCAGCTACGTTTTCAGAGGGGCGAGCGGACCACTGTAGATTTCTTTGGGCATCGTAAAGCTTAAGCCCGCTGTCACTGAGCTGCAGAGTAGGGTCCCTCGAGACGTTGGACATAACCGTCCAAGCTAAAGTTTTAGGAGGTATATTCTCAAACCAGATGCCTAGTATGTGTACAGTAGGATTAATAGGATAAAATCCAAAGGCAAAGTTTCCATTAGGTGAAACCCATTTGGGATTTTTGGAAGGGGTAAGAGTGGAGCCAAGGGTGATATTGTGCATCTGAGCTGACACGCAGATGGCCAGGAAAATCTGAATGAAAATGAGGAGAGTAGCAGCCATTGATGGAAGGCAGGGACTGAAGACGATGAAAGATGATGTATATATTATGATGATGGTATGTATAGGGGATGTCGATGCTTCAGTCTCCCCGGCAACATTCAAGCGATTGATGAGCTTTCTTTGTACAGCGATTTGAGTGAATGCAAGTCAGCAAGCTAACAAAGAGTCTAAGAGTGATTCAATGAGAAGCAAAGCCTGTGTCAGTTCCAAGTTTATGTGAACCGTTGACTCAGCTGGTGTCAGTTCTGTTATGTGAACCGTGGGCACGATCCGTGCTAGTTCTGTGCGGGTGTTTGTGAGCAGTTCTTGGTCTCCGATTTCGTGAAGCAAAGACTAGGTTGTCTTGGGCAGAGAGTGATCAGACCCGGGAGGGGAATTGTTCATTGTAATCATACGAGTGGTTCCGAGCATTATCGGCTGAGCCCGACTCGGTGTGGTTGTTGTGTATGCGGCCAGTTGGCCCCGATTATTGTACATAGGACCGGATTGTCCTGAGATGTGAATAAAATGCACGTTACTCTCAGCTTTCTTGCAATGTGTGAATGTCCATGTGTGTTGGGCCGATTTACTGTTCTTTGCAAGTGTATGTTTGTTTTCCGCTGCTAATCCGTTTATGAATGCAAGTTTGTTATCCACTAGGTTTGTGGTAAGCTTGTGCAGGTAAACACTGAAGGCGTAGTCCGTAGTCCATGTGAATCCCGCCGCAAAGGGGGAATCCCGACTGGTCAAGCGGTGCCGCACGTGGGTTCCAGGCTTCGAAAAGCTAGCCCCGTGACAGTTGGTATCAGAGCACTAGGTTTGTGTTTTGAGGGATTGTGTTTGCCTGGAGTCAAACAGTCTTGTGTCCCTTCCCCTGTCGAGTCAGTCCAGCTTGAGTCTGGTGTAACTGAGTTAGTATGGCAGGAGATCCGTTCAAGAAGATGAAGCTCAGCAAAATGGCCGGTTGGGGCCGTGGGCAACGTCCGAACAAAGGTGAAGGTGCAAGTGGTGGCCGTCGCCACGTTGGTAAGTCGATAGAGCCTGCAGATGGTGAAGGCCTTGTTGAGCAAGTTAATGCCCAGTTCTAGTTGATTAGGGACCAGGTGGGCACGAGATTTGACGAGCTCGAGGAGAGGGTGACTACCTTGGAGCAGCAGGTGATCGATAGGGATCACACTATCAAAGAACTTACTAAGAAGTTGGAGGAGAGCTTGATGCTCCAAACGAAGTTGCAGGATGAAGTGACTTTAGTCCGAACAGGAGTGTCGGGTTTGGCGATTGCATCAGGGTCCAGTTCTTTCCCAGCGGTAAATCTTCCCAAGTTGAAGGAGTCGGAATGTTATGACGGTGATAGGGATGACCGTATTTTGGATAACTTCTTCTGGAGCATGGGGGAGTACCTGGCAAGTTTCGAAGGAATGCCAGGCGCACAGGAAGTGCGAGTTGCAGCAAGGTACCTTACGGGTGCTGCGAAGGTTTGGTATAGAAACCTGGCTAATGACATTGCATCAGGGAGTTCGACGCGGAGTTTGGACTCTTGGAAGGATCTGAAGGATGCCCTTGAGGCTCAGTTCCGACTTGGAAATGCAGCATGGTTGGCAAGGATCCGGTTGAGTCACTTGAAGCAGGATGGGGAGATGGGTGAGTACATCCATGCTTTCCAAAGCCTTTTGTTGGAGGCTACCAACATGTCGAAGGCAGATAAGCTGTTTCAGTTTACTCAGGGTCTACAGCCATGGGCTCAGGATGAGCTCCGTATCCATGAAGTGTCCGATTTTAGTGAAGCAATTGCTGTGGCAGACCGTCTCTTAGATTTTAGAGAGGGTTTTTCATCCGGAAACACCTTGGGCCCTTGCGCACCCAGCCGGGGTAGCGCTGGTAAGGGGTTTGGAAAGTCTTCAGGGAAGCCAGGTGGTGACCAGAGAAGGAGGCTTAGCCCGATATCGTCAGAGGAATCTTGTGAGTCCGGGAGCACTACCACAAGTGGCGAGATGAAGTCACAGGGTGGGCGATCAAAGGGGAAGCAGTCCCGTTTGAAGTGTTGGACGTGTGGTGGGGATCACTATAAGCGAGATTGTCCGAATCGGTAAGGTTGGTGTTTGCAGTTCAGATGGGGGAGTCCGGATGAACTGGTGTGAGCAGGCAGGAAGTGTGCTCACGGGATCTCAAGGCTGAAGGAAAGCTTGAGTTCGGAGGTGGCAGTAGTGTAGCGTGCTGGATTGATTATTGTGGACAGTGGGCTCGCGGACTCGAGTGTTCTGCAGTTGGAAGTCAATCAGTGTAGCCGTGTAATCTTGACTCCCAGTCCTTCGGGGGTCCGAGTAGGCTTGAGCAGTTACAAGTCATCCGTGTTGTGCTAAGGCAGGGTTTGCCCAGGTTGGGTAAGTGGCAGTTTTCTTACATTTCAGTGTTCTCTTGTGTTTGATCTGTTGCGCACGTGCAAGGGGAAGGTTGGGCAGAGGAGTGAAATTGGGAAGATGGAATTGGTGTTGGGTCGAGTATGCTAAAGAGTGCAAGAATTGGCGAGGAGTCAGTGGATTTTGCATTGCTCGATGGCAGTTGGGATGGTGAAGGGCAGCATGTTCCTTTTTCCCGTTGAAGTGGAGTGGTTTCTTCACAGCCATGGCGTATACCCGGTGAAGCATCAGTTTGGTTTGTCACCGTGGGAAGGTAATTGGTCAAAGTTACATCACCTTGGTTTCTGAGGAGAGTTCGGTGAAGAATTCGTTACCTGCAGATGGGCCTGGGGTGTTTGATCTGAAGAGTTGTCTTCTGCCTGTTATACTCTTGGTTGAGAGTTTCAGTACTGTTGGAGGAAAGTTTGTTGGAGCCGTTTTCCTCCGCCCCGCGTTTGGGGGTAAGCAAGATCCGGATTGGTCTTGCGAAGCTGCATCAGTATGGTGTGGCGTGTGTAGACAAGTTGTGTCTACGTGTGGATGCTGCCGGAGATTCAGTTGGTTTCTCAGTGGTGTAGTCAGTCGGGTTCTTGAATAGGAAGTTGGAGAGCAGACAGTGGGCTACTTGGCAGTTGAAGCAGAAGGTGTTTCCAGTGGGTAGGGAGCAGTGAAGCCTTCAAAGTAAGGTCCGTGGAATCCTTTGATCAAAGAAAGGTCATGGGTTTTGACCTAGTCTCTTGACTCAGTGGGGGGCCGTATGGGAGAAGTGTTCTCTTGGTCCGTGAGTTCAGTAAGGAGGCGTAATCTCTGGACTTTGGCGAGTGTGCTTGTGTTTAGAAGGAGATGGTGGAATTGTTCGATGGGGTCACTTGGATTGCTGTAGCTACAGAGTCCCATAGAGTGGAACATCAGGAGACATTTTCCACGCCTCAATGTTTGGGGGTTGTCAAGATCCGAATTGATCTTGTGAAGTTGCATCAGCAGGGTGTAACTTGTGTAGACAAGTTTGTCTACATGCTGAAGTTGTCAGAGATTCAGGTGGAGTCTCCGTTATGTAACCAGTCAGTTTGCCTTAGTCGTCGATGAAGCCGAATCAGAGATGATTCCCGCCTAGGCGCCCTTCTGCGTGTAGTTGGAACAGTTTGTTGAGGAATTGGCCGTGGGTTACTTGGCAGTCTGAAGCATGGAAAAAGGTCAGTGTTTGGCCTTGGTCTCTTAACTCAGTATGGAGCCCGCAGAAGGGATGTTTGATTCTCTTTGGTTCTTGGGTTTGAAGAAGGGACGTGTTGGTCTCTTGACTGAAAGAAGCTTGGTAGGGAGATGCGTTTCTCTTAGCTTTGGGTTTGGAAGGTGGTTGTGCAGATTTCGACCTGACTTGGAAGGAGCTTGGTAAGGAGATGTGATTCTCTTGGCTTTGAGTCTGGAAAGGGGTTGTGCTAATTACTTGACTCTGGAAGAGCTTGAATAGGGGATGGTATTCTCTTGGCTTTGGGTCTGAAGAAGGGACGTGGTGATCTCTTGACTCCGTAGAGAGCCTGGAAAGAGCGTAGTGAACTCTTGGCTTGGGTCTGAAGAAGAGATGGGGTAACCTTGGCTCCGGATTGAGCCCTGGTGTGAAGTAGGTCCTTATGGTTTCCTGCCAGCGGAGTTTGCCGGCGTCGGGGACGTCGCCGATCTTTAAGTGGGGGAGATTATAGGGGATGTCGATGCTTCAGTCTCCCTGACAACATTCAAGCGATTGATGAGCTTTCTTTGTACAGCGATTTGAGTGAATGCAAGTCAGCAAGCTAACAAAGAGTCTAAGAGTGATTCAATGAGAAGCAAATCCTGTGTCAGTTCCAAGTTTATGTGAACCGTTGACTCAGCTGGTGTCAGTTCTGTTATGTGAACCGTGGGCACGATCCGTGCTAGTTCTGTGCGGGTGTTTGTGAGCAGTTCTTGGTCTCCGATTTCGTGAAGTAAAGACTAGGTTGTCTTGGGCAGAGAGTGATCAGACCCGGGAGGGGAATTGTTCATTGTAATCATACGAGTGGTTCCGAGCATTATCGGCTGAGCCCGACTCGGTGTGGTTGTTGTGTATGCGGCCAGTTGGCCCCGATTATTGTACATAGGACCGGATTGTCCTGAGATGTGAATAAAATGCACGTTACTCTCAGCTTTCTTGCAATGTGTGAATGTCCATGTGTGTTGGGCCGATTTACTGTTCTTTGCAAGTGTATGTTTGTTTTCCACTGCTAATCCGTTTATGAATGCAAGTTTGTTATCCACTGGGTTTGTGGTAAGCTTGTGCAGGTAAACATTGAAGGCGTAGTCCGTAGTCCATGTGAATCCTGCCGCAAAGGGGGAATCCCGACTGGTCAAGCGGTGCCGCACGTGGGTTCCAGGCTTCGAAAAGCTAGCCCCGTGACAGTATGCATATACGAAGTACTCCACACGCAATAAAATTTCAACACGTAAGAAAATTTAATGGTGGTCAGTCAATGCCACAAATAACAAATTATGTGTACAGAAAAAATTGGTACTCTCAAATTTTTTTGGGTCGTCGAAGTTCAGTGGGTCCAATAATTGTCACTTTCAAGGTGAAAGGTGAAAGCTGTGGTGTATATTATAATGATGGTATTAATGAATTACTTAATAATTTGGGAGTGATTAATGAATATTATCGATAATAAATTATGTGAACAGAAATTATTGTTAGTGTTAAATATTTTGGGGTCGTTGAAGTTTAGTAAGTGAAGGGTACTATTAATTGAGGTTCAATAATTGTGATTTCATGATGAATTGATTTCTTAATTATTAAATATATATATATATATATATAAATATTTCAGTACTTTATATATTTAAATAAAGGTTTTATTATTATTCAAATAAATAATATAAAAATTATAAATTTATATTAAAATATTTTAATACATTTTATAAATAATTAAATATCATAATTTTTTTTAAAAATGTATATCATATTGAAAATAATGTATATTTTAGATAGGAGTTTTTGGTTTACTAGAGTATTATGTGCATCATCATTGTTATTTTCCAATGAGTTTTTTAATTCATATCGCAGTCTTTGAAGGCACCTATAAGATATTAGCATTTAATGACATTTACTAGCCTCGTCCTTTGGGTGATCTTTAGTTATATAATGACCTCCTCACCTTCCCATCTGACTGTTGAAGTCGTGACAAACGAATGAGGAGCTCTGAATCATGGCATAACCTCTCTAAGTGAATGAGGAAGTTTGTCACCAACGTGTACCATGAAGTAATGATTCTTAACCTGCTGTGGTTTTTCCCATCCCTGACTTTAATAATGTTTGTCAATAATTAGAGTAATTTTGATTAGAAAATAATTGTGTCCCTTCTGAAACCATGCTTAAGACTTGGGTTCAGTCTGCTTGGACTGCTCGTGGCATTAAGCTAGAAAGCATCCAAAACATGACCGATATTTTTCTCCTTCTACATTTCTCTGACCCCACCCATGCAGGGGTGATACTGAATAAATCTGCCACTTGGTAGATCTGTAATTCTATGGTAGTGTTATCCCCCTGGACTTGGGACTTTGTTAATTCAGAGCATGTCGCACTGAAGGTCCTCGTTTGGATGGAGTTTCCAAGGTTACCCCTGCCTTGATAGCACTTTATCAATCAAATTGTAGCCTCCACTAGTCATGTTGTTTGCCATGATCTGACAATATTTTATTTCGCTCACCCTCAAAAGTGAGTCTTTGTTGAAATCACCTTATCTAAGGATTTCAAAGAGTTTGTTGAGATTCAAGTGGGTGATATCCACTAATCTTAGAGAGTATTATATATTAACTTTCCCAAGACTTACTTCTACTATCAAGCCACAAACCACAACATCAAAGATTATCCTTTGTATCCACCTTGCAATAGGCCTGATGTGGCCTCCAACCACATAAGGATTCAACAATCCTTCCAATCCCCTCAATCTCTCATAGCATACATAAAAACATCAAGAATTCAACTCTTAAATTCAACTCTTTCTCATTAAATAAACAACAATTACACAAGCTTCCATAAGCTTATCTTTCACACATACATACTTGACATTCTCATGTCAAGAAGGCCCTTCAGGGTTCTCTCTAAGCCTACACTCAAACCCGCCTACCTAAGCAAGGAAAGAATACAAACATATATAGAATTGGAAGCATGAATACAACCGAACATCTATGCCCCGCATCCCATGTGGATGGATGAGGACAAGATAAGAAAGGTAATCTCGAAGAAAACCATGCCACATTATCCACTTGGGGTCATTATGACTAAGAGAGAAGCATCTTTGAAAGTTGGTACCACCTTCACATGACTAGTCAAAAAGATAAAGGACATGCCAATTTAGAATAGTAGATATTGTATCCTCCATCATCACAAACCTCCAAAATATGAGTGATTCTCTTTTTGACCATTCAACCATGAAAAATGTTTCCTATGCCACCTAAAGCTAATTAGGAATATTGAATAGTGCCAGTCAGGAATAGTGCCAATCAATAATAGTGTCAAATAGTAGTAAATATTAACAATCAAGAATAGTGTCCTTGACACCTCACCAATGTGACAAGTGTCTCCACATCATCAAGAAGCATCATCACCATCTTGCATCATCACCTGCCACATCATCATGAATAATGTACCATGAATATTACTTGTGAATAGCGATTTTTCATTGCATCAAGGCCAATTCCCAAACCTACATCTGATATCCCCAAAAGTTCTTAGGAGAAAGGGTGGAAAATGTTACGAGCTAAAAGAATAACCATAATAAAGGGCAGACTCATTATATCCCTATTAACAACAACAAGCCATCCTCCTACTCCACGCATATGTCTCAACCTACTATGGAGTTGCTTGACACCACTCAACCCACCAAGGAGAATATGTTGATGAGGTGGAATTATCCAAACCATGTTTCTGAAACACCCCTTTAATGGTGAATGTTTTGTCTAGCTCTCAAGTCTCTTTGGAATGCTTCCAACAATTTACTTCTTCCACCACTATCTGGTTCAAGTGTAGGCAAGCATTTGTGCATTATTTCCTAGGGTCCTTTGCCTCGCTCTCATTGTCCTGCTTATCAGGATTCTTCTTAGGAGGTGGAAAATGTGGTCAATTTTTTTTAGCATCTAAAATTCCTTCTATCCAACATGAAACAATTCCTAAAGATTATATATGAAGCCCTCCAAGGGCTTGATGTCAAGGATATGTCTGTTGACATGCATAATCTATGAATTATTTTTCATTATACTTTTTGGGTCTCACAGACCCAACTCACAAATATGTGGTAGAGATTTCAGAAGAAAGTTTACAGACATGGACATTCTCTACCTTCATAAAATTAAGATGGTAGGTTTAATTTTTTGCATTGTCAATAAAATTATCTTGTTTGACAGTATACTTATGACTAACAATCATGATTTAGGTCATGGAGGCTTTATGACCTTTATTTCCCTAAGTGGCAGCCACACTTAGTGGATTTCAAAAATGACCCTTCAATAAATGTCATTTAGACCCCTTTCAATATCAAGAATCATTTTTTTGGAATCATTATTATTTATACTTCTAACATGATGCACATTAGATTATGACTATGTGGCAATATATTGTAAACTCATTACCCGATGCCAACTAAGAAATTTGTGGTGACTTTAATATGGTGGAATAGTCTGTTGACTAGATGGGCACTTTACCCATGCCATAGACCATTGGCAAAAAAGAATCATGGTTTTTTATGAAAAATAAATTTGGGGTTTATGACCCTAACATCAGTTGTCATCCCACATATCAAATTTGGTAGATATAGACCAATATTCGAAGTGGCACTGATCGTGTGCTAAAATGGCTTGATCGGGCTATGATTTCGATATACCAGTATTTCTCTTTTGATATTAATTTTTCCCTCTTATTGGAATCTATGATATTTTTTTCCCCCACCATTCACAGATCCAGTTCTGTATTATCTAGCAATCTAAAAAGCCAAAAATTCAAAAAATCATTTGTTTTTATAAATATGGCCTTGTTGGACTATGATCTTACCATGATCCACATCAAACAAGTTTAGAACCTTGTGGGCCATACTACTTTGCAGATAGGATGGATCCAATGGTGGGAATATGTACTTAATCAAATGATCAGATTCCTTCATATCCATGGCTTCCAGCTAGCCAAGGCTCGATGATGATCTTACTTGGTCACCTCTTCAAAGTAGATCCATATGGTGGCAACCCTTGAGCAACATCCTTTCAGTGACACCTTGTAATTACAAGTGCCCTGATTGAGGCAAAAAATCCAAATCACAAACATGTATAATACCTGTCGAGATTAGCTATGTGCTTGATTTCATTAGCTCAAAGTGGGGGATAGAGACTCTAAATAATTATTTCATATGCTCAAGGCCAAGTCCTCAGCCTAACAGATCAAATCTATCTAGGAATACAACCATCACTATACTTAAATTCTTGATATGATTCGTGTCTTCACTAATCATTACTATAAAGTGTTCACATCTCAAGCCCCCTCTCATGAGTACCAACAAGCTTTAGACCAATGCCTATCGGTCATCCCAATTAAAGTCACCTCCTCTCAAAGGGTTGCTTATGATATAAAAATATCAATTGAGGACTTATATGAGGTGGTTATAAAACTGGATAATGACAAATAAATCAGCTATGATGGGTTCTATTACAAATTCTATAAAAAAGATGTGGGTTACTGTTGGGGTCAACCTTTTGCAAGTCTACCTTAAGGCCTTCCTAAATCAATCCTTGGGCCCAAACATAAATAAAGGGCACATCAAGTTTATTTTAAAAGTTGGTGACCCTGAGTTAATTTACAATTGGATACCTATCACTATGCTCAATGTCTCCCACATAATTATCACCAAGGTTTTAACACTTTATCTCTACCTTCTTCTCCCTGTGATTATTCAACCTAAGCAAACATGGTTCATACAAGGCTGCTACATCCTAGATAATGTTATAAGTGTGTGGGATAGCATGGAATGGGATCTCCATTCTAAAAAGTAGGCCATATTCATTAAGATTGACTTTGAAAAATCTTATGACCACATAAAATGACCATTTATCTTGGTTATGTTACAAGCCATTAATTTAATTTTTCATTGCACACATTTTTTTTTAAAGAATGTGATGTTTTTCATTGAACTATAGTAAATATTTTGGTCTATAATACTAAACCAAATCATTTGTAAATTCGTGTTACTGTATTATTTATATGTTACTATGAATAAATGATTATGTTTGATTCATTCAGATTTTGGACATGACAAAGTATTTAAAAAATGACTAAGTATTTAAAAGTAGTAAGTTTAAATATTCCATTTGCAAAATGATAAGAGCTCGGGGCTTACATAGCTTTCGAATAGTAGGAGAGAAATGTGTTTCGACTCCATGCCAATGATATTTCAACATTCACGTGGAGACAAAGCGGGGATTTTAAAAGGAAATAGAACGAAGGTTTTAAAGAAAGGAGCGAGTTCGGAAGTTAAAGGCTCAAGTCCGCGGAGAACCAAGAGGATATTGCAACATCAAAATGCAAATTTAAATTTGCAATTTGTAAAGTGATGATGGAAGCCCAAAGCCCACGGCACGTGGCACCGAAAGGAGAAGCCCATGCCAATTGTTTAAATCCACACCCATGTTATAGGTCTTATGGAGGTGAAAGGTCACTTTTCAAACTTTCAAGAAGTGTTGATTTAGCAAAGCGGATATCCCTAAGGAGATTTCAACGTCATAATACAACAATAACTTACACTTTGTAAAGTGTATATGAAACCTGCCGCTGTATCACATGCCAACAAAAGGTAAGCCTTGCCTATTTCAAATGTCCACATAGAAGTCCGTGGAGATTCTGAAGAGGGAATGCAACATTTAGTGAATAAAGGCGGAGATTAGGAGATGTTCTTCACATTTGGTTCACCAACCCACCGAAAGAATAAAATTGTACATGGGGTCTTAAATCCCATCAAAGAGAGTGTGGCATATGTGTCAACATCTAGTTTAATGATAGGGAGAGTACACTAAGTGTTCTAGATTCTTGTGCAAGGCCCCATTAAAAAAAGACCTTTGTTGGTTTAGCAACACAATAATTAAAGGATAAAGACATATATTTTATTCAGGGCGGAGATAGTTTGAATCCTAGTGTTGTTTTGAGGCTGCAATGTCACAAGGAAGATATAGATGGAAAATGACTTGAACTCAAGAAGATGAAGGTAGAGCATTTGAGACATTTTGTTGCTGATATATTGTGCTCAAAGAAGATGATCAATCTATGTTTAATTATTGTAACATAAAAGTCTTCGACAGAGTTTAGCACAGAAGATAAAGATAGTATTTGGCTTTTTGAAGTCTTGACGAGAAGAATATTTGAGGTTAAAAGATCATGGAGTCTTACTGTAACTATCATTTGTCGAGAAATCATTTCCCCGAAAATTTTAGCATGCAAATGGAACAAAATTAAACGCTTCTTTTGGTAAGGTGTCAAATGAAGTAAACTTAAAGTTTTGAAGTATAATAAAATATTTGAGGGATCGCAGGCTATGATTAAAGCTCACTGCATTGGTCAAAAGAGAGGTCAAATTTATATTTATGGAAGCTATAAAAAGCTATCAGGGGACAAACGCAAAGTTGGTGGCACCATGGAAGATAAAGATGAGCTCGTTGGTAAAGAGTGTTATACGGGTTCTATTGAAGTCCTTGTTCATAATAATATTCATCATATTGTCTCATGAAAATTTGTAATATTCATTTGAATGTTTGGACCCTGGGAGTATGCTAAGGTCATATGTCAAAAGGTCCACATGAAAGTCAAATAGAGATATAGTGGAGATTTCAAATGGAAAAGCAAGTGCAAAGATATGGAGACGTTCTGCATTTTTGCAAATATGGAGATGTACATGAAAGTTTTGAAATCCCACTAGGTGTAAAAGTTGCAAATGGGTTCTGAAATCCTACCAAGGATAGAAAAGTGTAAATGTGCACATGGGTTCCAAAACCCTGCCAAGTGCAAATATGCATGTGAAGTCCAAAAGCCCACCAAAGAAAAATGGAGGGAAAAAGTGGTTCACATTTCATTTAGTGGCAACCCGAAAAGCAATAAAAGGATTGTGATAGAGCTCGAGAAGGTGAGTTTAGTGCTGCAAGCATGCTTGTGACTAAGGTATGTGATGAAGACTTTAGTTTATTGGAACATAAGAGAAAGGCAACCATCATGGAGGTTCCATTTAGAAATGATCAGGAGGAGAAATTTTAATATTTTCTATTCTTCCCTCCACCCTTTCATTCTTTATTCCTTGAAGAGTTGAAAATGATAACCAAATATTTCGCTGACAGGTCATCCTCAGTGTGAGTGGGAAAATGATTAGTTGAAGACAAAGGAAAATGGTTGCATAATAAGATAAATTTTGTTTTCACCCAGGAAGAATATTCTCCCTCAAGCTCAAATGTGACAAACTTCCAGCCACGCAGATCAATTTTTTTTTGGTAATCTCATCACGACATGGATAACCGAGTTACCAGAATCATTGCCTTGCAGAGCATGAGCTTTTAGGCATATGCAAAGGCATCTTCTAGATGGAGCATCTTCCAATAATATTTTGGGTGATATATTTTGTATAAGTAAAGAGGGCTTATCCTCTTTATAGAGGTTGGCTTTTTGGTGTTAGGCTTTTTCAAATTTCAAAAATCTCCTCCTTATAGAGGCTTTTTTATTTTCATATTTTTGTTGTGTGATTTTTACTTCTGTTGCAAGGTGATTGCATCTGTACAGTCATTAACAAAATCTATGAGCATTTTGTATATGTCTCTCCTATTTCAGAGTAAATCCACTATACATTTCACCATGTTAGTATTCTTAACATTGATGTATGTAGATTTACTTTCAAGTTAATGGAAAACATCTATGATTTCTTCCATTTCTTATCAATGAAGTGAAATAGCACATTCTTCATGCAATATTGATTGGGTATCTGGTTTTATGATTCTTAATGGTAGTTATTATGGGCATAAACTTAGGTTATAAATTCCTTTCTACATTGTGATTTGGGAGTGTTCTGTTGATAATCTTTTAAGGATACCCTGGATTTACGAAGTTGATAGGAGAAGGTGTTTGAGTCTTTACTTGCAGTGTATACTTTGGAATTCTCAAGGGTCACTTGAATGCTTGCATTGGATTGGTATCAATGAATGCAAACCATTCTTGATAGTTTTATTATCTTGTTTCCCAGTATTTTATATCCTATAATGAATGATAGCATGACAATCAAAGGAATAAAGGTAAAATTTTTACAAAGGCATCATAAGTGTCGATTTGATTGCAATAAGGTTCTATGACTCTCTTTATCTTTATTTGGTGAAAGGAATAAAGGTAAAAATTTTCAGGATGACCACAAGCATATCTATTTTTTTGTAGTTTGTTGGATGTGAGTTTGAACCTCCAGCAGTTTCTACATGCTCCCTCTAATATCTATGTCAATTAGATCCTCCCCTCCCATATATTTTCCATGATATGAATACCTAGTTATACACAAATGGGGTTTGCATTTTTTTGCTTTAGTGATTTTTTTGCCATAGTTAACTAGGACATAGTTCAATGGGTATTTGGATTAAGAAAAGGAGGAAATACATAGCGTACAAAAATCTTTATTTTTCTTGTTCGAGGCATATCTATCAAAATATTTATTCTATTGAATTTCTATTGGGCATATTTTAAAAAGGTTATGAGATAAGTTTCTAATTATTTTGCAAGCCTTGTCAGGGTAAACACTCAATAGGTGTGCTAAACAGGTGTTTATGGTGTGACATTTTGAGACATTAACCTATTTTGTGTATTTTTTATTTTCTTATGTGTTTTTGAGTCGACAACGTGGAGACATTTAGATGGTCCATTGAAGTTAGAATATGATGCTCATCACCTTCTTCACTACTTATTAGACCCTTCTACATTTCTCAGATCCTTGCACTACTTGACAAGTTTCAAGTTATTATTTATTATGGGATTTGATTGGCTTATCATCACATATCAACTTTTTTCCTAGCTCAAGGCTACGACTAGCACTTGGCAAGCCTTCATTCACATAGGGGTCTAAATTACATGTCATCCTAGGAAGGGGGTAGGAGTGCGAGTCTGGTGTATAATATGGGCTCTTTAGGGTACAATATCACCCTCACCATCATCGCCTAACTCACATAAAAATACCCCATGTTCAAAAATTTATTCATTATCCTCCCAACATTCCACTACATATCTGGACACGTGGAAGCTGCATAGCATAGGGGTGAGAGGTGTGTGGCTTGTGTCAGTTTGTCATGCAAAAATAGTCATCAAAATTATGTTTATTGATTCAACTAGAGATTATGATAACTCACTTAATAGTAATTAAAATCCAAAATGTAACCACTTTTTGGAAATATCTTGAATTCCTCTTTCCCACTATAAAGTAATAGTTTAAATCAAACAACTACGTGAGAAGAAAAAAATATTTTGAAATATATATTTCTTCCTTAAAAAATTATAAAAAATAAGAATTCTCCCACTTTTTCAAATTGCAAAACCGATACTAGATAAAAATATCTTCAAATAAGACATTGTAAATATATACAAAATAATGAGATCCACACAATATGTATTAGTGGGCCAAGATGAATGTATTTGGAGGTTGTCACGTGTCATGTTGTAGCCTTGTATGTCATATATCTTGGGCCCACTCTATATTTATGACATGGCAAAATATTACATTATATGGGCTCCACATCACCTTCTAGTGGGCTCTAATTACCCTGTCATCCTATAATAACTTGGTTCCCATCTCGAAACTATGGCTACCACTTTGAAAGTCTTCATTCACCCTAAGGTATGACTTGCTTCCAATCTCAGGAAGGGGTTGGGGCTAGCATGGGCCACGTGATCATCTTTAATTAGTTTCAGGTATTTTTGGGCCCTTTTAAAATTGGTAGGTCAAGATTGTGCCCCTCAATATACTTTTCTCTTATTGAGCCCAAGCCCTACAATTTGCCACCCTAGGACCAATGAGGGGTCACCACACATCACGTTGTAGGCTTGGTTGTCAGATCTCCTCACCACACTTTGCATTCACCACATCATTGAATCTTACTTGTTATGGGCTCCACATCTACTTCTTTACTTCCTTTCAGACCCCTTTCATGTTTCCTGGATCCTCACTCCACTTCACAAATGTCATACTCTTATTTGTCATGGGCCTTCATCGACCTACCAGCCTATGTTCTCTTGGTTTTTGATTCAATCATTCACCCTGGGGTCTGTCTGCCTTGTTAGTCTAGGAGGGGTCGGGACTAGCAAGGGCCATGTGCTCACCTTTCCTTGGTTTCATGCATTCCTCTCATTAACCCTGGGCCCCGTACATTATAACACCCTGGAAGAGGTTTGTAGAGTTTGAGCTTGATAAAGACTTAGGTCTTTTAGATGTTTACTTGGGTTTAAGGTGAGTGTTTATCGGCCAACCGATAATTACTTTTGAGCTTGGGCATAATGAGTTGAACTTGGGTGAATAAATAGTGAATGCTAAAGCCACATTAGAATCCACTTGAGTTTGGGAAAGCCTTGATGGCTTAAATGTGCTAGGAAAAGGTTGAGTATGCATTAGGGGTCTCGAGAAAGTAAACCAAATGCTTTAAAAGCTAAAAATGAGTTGGGGACTAAGTTAAAAAAGATCTGGAGAGTGAGAAAAAGGTGTGTGATTAGTGCATAAAAGAACATCATTGTTGATATAATATAAATGTCATGGTGGAGGAGTCACTAATTGAAATAATAAATGAATAATTGGTGATTGATTTATGGGATTTCCATATTATACACTCAAAAATAAAACACTTAAAGAGGCAATATACTCTATAATATGAAGAAATAACTTTTACATTCCTTTCAGTATTTCTTAAACCTTTAGAATAATAAATAAATCACAACTACATGCAAATGCAATTGCTATTGAATTTTGTGTTACCGTGGTTGAAGAGATACAAATCTAGGATATCTAATCACGTGAAAGTTCCATTTAATTGGCCTTCCACATCAATCCCCTTCTAATTTATTGTATGACCATTAATCACTACATTCATTAATGCAACATACTGAGCAATAATTGGTATAGAGGAAATCTACTAAAAACGTAACAAAAAAGAACATATAAACTTTATTATAGCTCATGTCCCAAAAAAAATAGTCTCAACAATTTATTGGGACAACTACACAAGGATTTGTGAAGTTTCAAGCCTAAAGTAATATAAAATAAATGTTGACTTCATATGTTCAAAGCTGCATTAAAATTAATAGAATATTGCTTTAAGATTATTTTAAAAATATGTTAATATTTATGTGTTGAACTTTATGAAAAACCACAACACCAAAATGAGAAAGTGAAGTTATGTTTCTTCTATTTTTCAAAGCATCTTATATACTTCTCATTCTTCTTGTCAGATAGACTATATTAAAAATAAACATGGAATGCTACCAAAAGTTTTAAATTAATTAGAATTCCAATATTAGCTAGATTTTGAACATAGCATACAATTGAACAAGTGTCAGTGTATAAATGTTTTATAATCTATGATGTTGTCAGTTGGTTATTTTAGAATTTTGAACATTAATGAAGAAGAAGAAGAAGATTTTTAATATCCATGAGACTAAATAAATAGCCTATGAGACAACCAGTCTTGTCATATTTGCTTTTGCCTTGTATTTATTCTTTTATTCAAAGATAGAATGAGCTCTCCAACTTTCTCTAAAGACCCCTCTATAAACAAACCATGCCAAGAAGTTGTTGTCAAGAAGTCCACATATTTTGTCCTGATGTCCTTGTAAGCATTGTAATCTGAAATAAAGTGTTTTTCAAATTCAACTGCCCCCACATTATAGAATTCACATACTCTCTCTTCCCAAGTTTCTTTAGGCCTTTTCCACCTTCCTATTTCACATCGAAGCTGATGGGAATTAGTTCTAAGCTGAACAACCAAAATCTTACCTCTCTAAGGGATATTTGCCTCAATGTAAGTTTTTTGTTGATGATCACATGTGGAATTGAACACCTTAAGGTAATAATTCCTCTTTCTCCCTAGAATGCCATCCCACATAGACTTTTGGAATTTATTAACGACAAAAGTTTTTATATATTTACTATTAGTAGGATAAGTGTTCAAATAGATATTTCACTTGATCATTCACTTGTTGTTTTGCTTCATTCAAGACTTATTTCTTTTGTTGGGCACATCACTAAAAACTACCTTAGGTTGCCTAATTTTTTTTAGTTTTTCAATTCTTTTGAGATATCCTAAGAGACACACCATTGCCATGGATTCCATCAGAACAATCCCTATTTTAGCTAACAATATCTCATACGGATTTGAAACTTTTACCCTGAACTTGATGGTGATCATGTGCTTTTGGATTCTCTCTATTTGCTTCCTATAAGACTTTGACAAACTGCTAGCCCAAAGCTCACACCCATAAAGCACCACTGGGATTACCAATAGTCCAAAAAGAATATAATAGTGCCAAGCCATGATGTTATCAGTTGATTGCAAAGACAAGAATAGTGCCCTAATAAGCTTTATTTTTTGTGAAACATTAGGGAAGATCAATACTTGAAACCTAACAATAATTCCCAGTTAACATTCTTAGTGGATTAAGATGGTCATATACACACATAGATGGCATCATTATTTATGATATTGATACTGATTCACATATGCATTTCTTACACAGATGATGAATTAACAAAAGATGGAGGAGGTGGGGGCACTGCAATGTCGACGATTCCTTCCAGCATTTGAACAACCATTTTTATAAATGGCCTTAAAGATGGATCTTCTTGAATACACCACAAACCCACCAATACCATTCTTTCCAGCAATGTTGACTCAGTTGTGTTACCTTTTGCTTGCTACTACTCCACCAGTTTATCAAGTGCACTATGTTTCAATCAATGGTAAACCTAGTCGGACAAGAGGATTTGATTTTATAGGGCATCTAACTTCATTATTTTCTTGCAACATATAATTTCTAGTAGCATCACTCAAAAGCTATAGACATCCACTTTCATAGTAATTGGCATATGTTTAAACCACTCAGGTACTATACAACCCCTAGTGCCATGACTTCTTGTAATTACTCGATTTTGCTCTACCCTTAACAATTTTGCTAAGCCAAAATCAAATATTTTAGGACTGTAAGTATGGTCGAACAAAATGTTTTGAGGGTTTATGTCATAATGCAGTATCTGAGTCTTACATTATTCATGAAAATACAATATACCTCTTGTCATCCCTAATGCAATTTGAACACACATGCTCCACTCAAGAAAGATACTATCTACGAATAACACTGTGTCGAGAGATCAATTATTCATGTACTCATACATACACATCATGTAGGAACCCTCATTGCAAGAACCGTACAACTCAATAAGATTTTTTGGTGGCTTTTAACAATCATGCTCATCTCTATTCTAAAATCCCTTTCCCCTACAGATTCTTCCTCTTCCTTCTTTAATTTGTCAATACATTTCATAACAATTGTGTTGAAAAACCCTTACAACACTATTTGTTGTGTAGGAGAGAGAAAATCACAAAAAGTATAGGTCCAGTTGGGTAGCAAATAAACAATACAAGATTGAACAAAATAGGGGAGAGAATGAAGGAATACACACGAAATCCTATATATATTAAATTCTAAAAAATCTCCTTACATAAAGTAGTTCATACAACTGTTGCTATTGCAAATAACATATAAAAGAAATCAAAAACTTTCCTTAACTTCTAGAAATATCTTTCCAAACTATGGACTGCTGCTACAATTGACATCCCCTATTCCTGTTATAGGTTATTTCTCTCTCTTTCTTCCCTTGCTACGGACTGCTTCTCTTTTACAAGCTACTACTGTGTTCTCTTCTCTACTGCTTTATTTTTCCATTTTTGCTATTGCTAATTCTACACATTGTTGCTGCTACGTTGAATTCTATATTCTATTGCACATTCCCCTTTGTCTTCTACTTATTACTGTCTCACCTAATCCATAGTTTTTTCCCCTCAAAACAAGTCAAAATAGGCTCCAAAATTCAAAATTTGAAAGGGGTTGTATTAAATGTTGTTGGTGGCATGCCATCACTAAGAGTTAGGTAAGGGGAAAAATATTATTTTAACACTCCCCCTTATTTTTGACCTTCCTACCATGATCAATTAGACTCTCCTCAGTCTCCAAAACCTCATTATAATTTTTTTAACTTACGAAATGTTTCTACATCCTTTTCATGCATGTCCAGAGCTTCATTACTAAAGTTCATAACTTTGTTGATGGAGTCCGTAGTTGTACTGATAGAGTCCATAGTTTTTCTATAGCAGTCCATAGCTAAACTATTTGAGTCTATAGATTTTCTTTAGCAGTCCATAGTTCTGCTGATGGAGTTTGTAGATTTGTTGTAGGAGTCCATAATTTTGCTGATGGAGTCTGTAGATTTTCTGTAATAGTCCATAACTACACTGATGGAGTTCATAGATGGACTGATGGAGTTTGTAGATGTGTTGTAAGACTCTAGAGCTATCATAACACTATGTAGGCCTAATATTAGTGCATTTATGACCCTTAACCTTCCTCTTAGGTGCATAAAGTGTCCTTAGGCAATGGCTTAGTAAAAATATCAACTAGTTGCTAATCAGACTTGTAAAAACTAAGTTTTATGACATGATTTTCAACTAAATCATGAATAAAATGATACCTAATTATAATGTGTTTGTTCCTACCATAAAATACGGGGTTCTTTGGTAATGTTATGGATGATACATTATCACAATAGATCATAAAAGCTCCTTGTTGCTCCTTATGCAAATCAAAAAGTATCCTTCTCAACCATATAGCTTGACATGCTACTACATTGTCAGTTATATACTCTGCTTTAGCTGTAGAAAGTGACACTATTGATTGTTTCTTTGGAGCCCAAGATATGGCTCCTAGCCCAAGATGAAATACATACCCCAAAGTGCTATTTTGATCATCAAGGCTATATGTCCAATCACTATCCATGTAACCAACAAGCTGAAACTTATCTGTTGTTGCATACAAAACACCATAATCACTTGTTTCATTCATGTACTTCAATATTCTCTTGCCTGCTTGCCAATGTGTTTCATTTGGCATCTCCATAAATCTTGATATACGATTGACTACATACATGATATCTAGCCTTGTTGTAGTCAATTACATTAAGCTTCCCACTAGGCTCTTATAGCATGTTGGGTCTACATTGCTGATGCAATCATCTTTGCATAACTTAAGGTTTGTCTCGAATGGAGTGAATACAAGCTTGTTATCCAACATATTGAACCTTTTCAAAACCTATTTTGCATACTTAGATTGACATATAAATATGCTTTCATCCATTTGCTCGACTTTTATGTTGAGAAAGTACTTCAAGAATCCCAAATCATTCATTTCAAACTCAATTTTCATGGCTATTTTGAAATCTTTAATGGACTAATTTGCATTACCGATGAATATTAGATCATCCACATACAACACAACAATCAACATACCTTCCTTGTATGATTTGATGTATAATGTGGGCTCACTTGCACTCTTATTAAAAGTATTGCTCAACAAATATGAGTCTATACAGCTGTACCATGCTCTTGGGGCTTGTTTGAGTCCATACAATTCCTTTTTCATCCTATATAATTTTTTATCATGATTGAGAATCTCATATCTGGGTGGATGTCTCATTTAGACCTCTTATTCAAGCACTTCATTCAAAAATATCGACTTCACATCCATTTGATGCACCTTCCACTTGTGTTGGGCAGCAATGGCTATGATTATCCTTACAATTTCCAGCCTTGTCATGGGTGCAAATGTTTCATTGTAATCACGTCCAGGTTTTTAGTTGTTGCCCTTCACCACTAACCATGCCTTATGCCTTTCTGTCTTGCCTTTGGGAGTAATTTTTTTCTTGTATACCCACTTAACTCCTATGACCTCTTTTCCTTTTGGTAGGTCAACTAACTCCCATGTATCATTACTCTCTATGACTTGCATTTCTTCATCCATAGCCTCACACCACTTACTGTCCTTAACTATTTCTTCAAAGTAGATTGGATTCGCTGATAGAAAGAGTGCATAATTCATGATTTCATTCTCATTTTGCTCATACCTTGACTGTTCATAAACTTATTGCAAGCTTCTTGCCCTTACTTGATGTTGACTTGAGTTAGAGGAGGATGTAGACTCTTGAACAACTCCTTGACCTCCATGATGGCTATTGCCATTAGATGAATTAGCCCTATGTGGAATAGGGGTCCATGTTGGTACATTGGTGGTTTTACCACCTGTTGTTTTAGATTCAATGAAGGGTCCACAAGCCCTTGTTTCAACATGCTCTTTTCCTTGTCTCTCTTCCCAAGATTCATGCTCAATGAATTTAACATCTCGATTGATGATGAGATATTTAGTGATGGGATTGTATAGCTGATATGCCTTTGATTGGTCACTATATGCTATGAAAATACACTTCTCACCTTTATCATCCCACTTCATTCTTTTTTGCTTGAGCACTTGTGTATATGATACACAACCAAACACTTTAATGTGTTCAACACTTGGCTTTCTATTTCTCCATGATTCTTGATAGATTACATCCCTTACACTCTTTGTTGGACAAACATTCAATAAGTACACAGCTGTTGCTACAACCTCAGCCTAAAAATTATTAGGCAAACCTTTTGCCTTTAACATGCTCTTTGCCATCTCTTGGATGGTCCTATTCTTCCACTCGGCCACACCATTTTACTGTGATGTATACCTAGCTATAAATTATTTATTTCTGCCATGATCCTTACAAAAATTCATGAACTCATTAGAGATATATTCTCCCCCTCTATCCATCCTCAAAATCTTGATGTAGTGGCCACTTCGCTTCTCCACCATGGCCTTGAAATACTTGAAGGTCTCAAATACTTTTGATTTGTTCTTCAAGAAACACACCCATATCTTCCGACTATGATAATCTATGAATGTCATGAAATAGTCATTCTTGGATAAGGAGGGGGTCTTCATTGGACTACACAAATCTGAATGGATAAGTTCTAGCTTTCCATGCCTTATCCACAGGAAATGCACTCCTATGTTGCTTCCCTAATATGCATCCTTCACACACCTTGTTTAGTTATTCTATAAGGGGCAACCCCTTCACCATGCACTTCTTATGAAAAAGGCTCAACACTCCAAAGCTCAAATACCCATACCTAAGATGTCAAAGAGTAGGTTCATCTACCATCATTATTTTGAACATTGTTGCGAGCTCACTTTACATTCTCAATGGAAACATCTAATTACTTGTCATCTTGACTGCTCCTATCTTCCTATTGCAGCCACTCCTATCAAAGATGATGCACTCACTATTTTCAAATCTAACCTTGTACCCCTTTTGTACAAGCTGCCCTATGTTGGTAAGGTTATGTTTCAACTCAGGTACATAGTAAACATCATGAATTTGCCTTTTGTCACCTTGCTTGGTGTGGATTGAAATTCTGCCCTTACCCATAATGGGAACCTTATCATTGTTTTCCATATTCACCTCTGATTTTATTGTCTCATCTATGTGGCTAAACATCTCTTTGTTCCCACTCATGTGGTTGCTATAACCACTCTTTAAGTACCATGTCTCCTTGGCACTTTGTTTGGAAATGTTACATGTTATAAACAAGCTTCGTCCTTTCTCATTCCTATTTGGTTCAACCTCTTGTGTATGAGTGAAATTAGAATTCTACCTATTCGTGCCATACTCATTCTTTCTACACTCACTAGCATAATGTCCATACCTCTTGCAATAATAACATTGGACTCTAGACTTATCATACCTTTGTGTAGATCCACCTCTAGAAGTGTTGTTGCTCCTTCCTCTTCCTCTTCCATGTGACTATTGATGGCTATGCCTTCCACCTTCTTGACTGCTGCAAGTTCTTCCTCTTTCTCTATTGTTTGATCCTCTCCCCCTTCCTTTCATATTGACATTGGTTTTGAATGCTCGCTCATGGGAGGAGCTGGGTGACCTATTCAGCGTTTGTTCATGAGTTTTCAAAGAACCCATTAGCTCATCAACCGCCATTTGCCTTAAATCCTTTGACTCTTCTATAGAAACCACTATAAGGTCAAATCTAGTTGGAAGGCTCCTCAACGCCTCAATAATCTTATTGTCTTCAAGGGTATCACCACATGTCTTCATTTGATGTACTATGTTTACAGTTCGTGTGAAGAAGTCATTTATTGACTCATTTTCCTTCATTTGTACTATTTCAAAGTCTCTTTTTAAGAGCTGCAACCTGACAAGTTTCACCTTGTCACTCCCTTGATATGTATTTTGCAAGATATCTCATGCTTGCTTGGAATGGATAGTTGCTGATATCCTAGAAAAAATTGAGTCAGCGAAAGCTATTTGTATGTAACTGAGTGCTTTGGCATCTTTCCTCCTATTCTCCTTCAGCACATTCTTTTGGGCTTGGATCAAAGCATTAAAGGTAACCATGTTTGCAACCTCATTATACATAGCTTCAACCAACTCTCATAGCTTTTGAGAGTTGAATATTGTCTTTATTTTGATGCTCCACGCATCATAGTTTTTCCCATCAAACATGAGGGGATGCTGCCAAGACCCTAAACTCCCTGCTGCCATGTCTAAATGCACTCACAACTTGGCTGCCCTTTATCAATAGCTCTTATACCAGTTGTTGAAAAAACTTTATAGCACTATTCGCTGTGTAGGAGAGAGAAAATTACAAAAACTACAAGCTCAATTGGACAACAAATAGACAATACAAGATTGAACAAAACAGGGAAGAGAATGAAGGAATACACACTAAATCTTGTATATATTAAATTCTGAAAAATCTATTCTTACATAAACTAGTTCATACAGCTGTTACAAATAACATACAAAAGTAATCAAAAACTTAACTTCTGGAAATATCTTCCCAAACTATTGATTGCTGCTGCTGTGGACTTCCCCTGTTCCTATTACACACTGCTGCTCTTCCGTTTGGTAAGGTGCCTTTGTAAACTTTACCGAAGCCACCCCTTCCTAACTCTTGTCTGAAACCTCCTATAACAGTCTCAATCTCTCTAAAGGAATATGCATTTAACCCCTCCGCAACCTTACGCGGCTCTCCCATATTTCTGGCCTTCTGACCATACCCAAAGAAGCATATCATAAGGAAGCCCGCGGCTTAAAGAATTGACGAGGCAGCAAGGAGGCTTATACCAATTAATACAAGCACCCTTACCTTTCCCTTTTCGTCCCTCTCTCTTCTTTATTGGTTCTGTGGTAGAGGAGGGGAGAAGGGAGGCTGTACCTGGATTAAGGCATCTAATACTTTGACAAAAACATTATTAACGATGCCCGTAGCTTGATGGCCGTCGAGCAGAGGCATTTGTTTCTTCCTGCAAATTGCGTTCTTGTAGGTGGCAACGATGCACATGCAATCGTCCATGCAGGCCTGCTGGCATGCATGAGTTTTTGGTCCACTAGAGTCTGATGTATGTCATCGTTGTTTTATCTTAATTGGTTCTTTCTATTCAAATTGTATTCTTTGAAGGTACCTACACGTTATTGACATTTATTGGCATTTCCTAGCCTTGCCCTTTGGGCAAGCTTTAGCTATATAATGACCTCCTTACCTTCCCATCTGGTTGTTGAAGTTATGACAAATGAAGGAGGAGCTCTGAATAATGGCACGACCTCTCAAGTGAACGAGGAAGTTTGTCACCAAAGTGTACCATGAGGTAATGATTCTCAACCTAATGTTGTTTTTCCCATACCTGAATTTAATAATACTTGTCAATAGTTAGAGTAGTTTTGCTTAAAAAATAATTGCATCCCTTTTGAAAGCATGCTTAAGGTTTGGGTTTAGTCTACCTAGACTACTCATGTCATTAAGCTAGAGAGCATCCAAAACATGACCAATATTTTTTTGCTTCTATGTTTCTCTGACCCCACCCATGCAAGTGTGATACTGAATAAATCTACCTCTTGGTACAATTGTATCTCTATGGTACTATTATCGCCTTGGAATTGGGACTTTGTTGTTTAAGAGTGTGCTACACTGAAGGTACTTATTTGGGTGGAGTTTCCAAAGTTACCCTTGTCTTTCTAGTACTTTATCAATCAAAATGTAGCCTCCACTAATCACATTATTTTCCATGATCCAACAAGATTTTATTCTGCTCACCCTCAAAAGTGAGTCTGTGTTGATAATCAACTAATCTAATGTTTTCAAAGAGTTTGTTGAGATTCAAGTGGGTGATAGCCACTACTCTTAGAGAGTCTAACATATTAACTTGTTTGATACTTGCTTCCACTATCAAGCCACGAACCACAAGATAAAGTAATATCCTTTGTATCTACCTCATAGTAGGCCAATTCCCAAACCTGCATCGGATATCCCCAAAATTTATCATGAAGGGTGGAAAACTATTGTGGGTCGAAAGAATAACCATAATAAAGTGCCTGCTCATTATAACCCTGTGAACAATGACAAGCCATCCTCCTACTACATGCCTACGACTCAACCTTCTAAGGAGTTGCTTAGCACCACTCAACCCATCAAGGAGCATGTGTTGCTAAGGTGGAATTATCCAAACCATCTTTCCACAACACCTTTACTGGTGAATGTTTTCTCTAGCTCCCAAATTTCTTTGGAATGCTTCTGATAGTTTGTTTCTTCCACCACTCTCCCATTCATGTAATGACAAGCACTTGTGTTTCTTCCACCACTCTCCCGTTCATGTGTAGACAAGTGCTTGTGTAGTCCTTTATGGGGTTCTTTGCTTCACTCTCATTGGCTGGCTTATCATGATTCTTTCGAGGAGGTGGTTAATATGGTTAGATTTTCCTAGCATATGAAATTCCTTCCTTCTAACATGAAACAATTCCTAAAGTATATATATGAATCCCTCAAAGGGCTTGATGTCAAGGATATGTCTCTTGATAGTCATAATCTATGAATTAATTTTCATGAAACATTCATGGTCTCACAGACCTAGCTTGCAAATATGTGGTATAGATTTTAGAAGAAAGTTTGCAGACATGGGCATTCTCCACCTTCAAGAACTTAAGGTCTCAGGTTTCCTTCTATGCATTGTCAATAAATTTATCTATTCTGCCAGTATAATTATGACTAATAATCGTGATTTAGGTCATGGAGAGTTTATGACCTTTATTTCCCTGAAGTGGTAGCCACACTTAGTAGCTTTCAAAAATAACCTTTCACATCATATCATTTGGGCCCTTTTCAATATCGATAATCATTATTTTGGCATCATTAATGTTTATGCTTACAATGGTGCACATGAGAAGATGACTATTGGTAATCGATTATAAACTCATTACTTGATGCCTAATGATAAATTTGTGGTGATTTTAATATGGTGGAATAGGCTATTGACATGATGGGCATTTTACCCTTGCCATGGACCATCGACAATAGAGAAACATGGTTTTTTATGAGAAATAAATTTGGGTTTTATGACCCTAACATTAGTTGTCATTCCATATCTCAATTTTGGTACATATAGACCAATATTCGATGTGACACCAATCATGTGCTAAAATGGCCTGATCAGGCAATGATTTCCATGTAGCAGTATTTTTCTTTTCATAGTAGTTTTTCCCTCTTAGTGGAAGCTATGCTAGATTTTTTATTTTTTCCCACCATTCGTCAATTTGCTTCTGTATTATCTAGTAATTAAAAAATACCAAAATTGAAAAAATCCATTTTTTCTAAACATGGCCATAAATAGGTTTAGAACCATGTGCCCTAGACTACTCAACAAACATGATGGATCTAATGGTTGGCATATGTGCTCAATCAAATGACCAGATTCCTTCAGATCTTTGACTTCTAACTAGCCAAGAATCAATGATGATCTTACTTGGCCACCTCTTTGAAACATAGCCATATAGTGGCAGCCCTTGAGTACCACCCTTTTAGTGACACCTTGTAATTACAAATGGCTAGATTAAGGCAAAAAATACAAATTATAGACATATACATTGCCCATGGAGCTTAGCTCTGTGCTTTCTTGCACTGGGTCAAAGTGGGGGATAGAGTCTCTAGAGAATTATTCCATATGCTTAAGGCCAAGTCCTTGACCTAATATATCAAATATATCTAGGAAGACAACCATCACTATATTGAAATGCTTGATATGGTTCATGCCTTCACTAATCATTACTAATAAGTGTTCACAACTCCAGCTCCCTCTAGCAAGTGCTAATAAGATTTGGAACAATGCCTATTGGTCATCCCAATTAACATCACCTCTTCTCAAAGGGTTGCCTGTGATATGAAAATATCAATTGAGGACTTATATGAGGTGGTTATATAAATGGATAATGATAAATAACTTGGTTATGATGGGTTCTCTTACAAATTTTATAAAAATATGTGGGATACTATTGGGGTTGACATTTTATATGTTTACCTTGAGGCCTTCCTAAATCAATCGTTGGGCCCAAACATCAACAAAGGGCACATCAAGTTTATTCCAAAATCTAATGACCCTGAGTTAATTTATAATTAGAGACTTATCACTCTGCTCAACATATCCTACAAAATTATCACCAAGGCTTTATTACTCCATCTCTACCCTTTTCTCCCTATGATTATTCAACCTAACCAAACAGGGTTCATATAAGGCTACTACATCCTAGATAATGTTATTGGTGTGTGGGATGGCATGGAATGTGCTCATAATTCCAAAAAGTAGGCCATGTTCATTAAGATTGACTTTGAAAAATATTATGACCACATAGAATGGGCATTTATCTTGGCTATATTATAAGCCCTGGGTTTTGGTTGCACCTTCTTGTAATCGATCTACATGATTTTTGTTGATGCTTCCATTTTCCTCTCCATTAATGAAGTTAGCTTGAAACCATTTGGAATTTATAGATTGATTAGGCAAGGTTGCCCCTGTCCCCAACTCTCTATGTGCTCATTGTTGAGGGGTTCAGCTATCTCCTTTCCAATTCTCAATCTTAAGGCATTATTTGTGGAATTTCCCTGCCTACTAAATAATACTTACAACTTCTAAATGGGCACATTGTGGATGATTCCTTCCTCACTCTCATGAAGGATGAGGATAATTTTTCTAATGCCATGCTTTATCTAGAGAAAATTTATCTCACTTTTGGTTCTTCCATAAAATGACAGAAGACCTAGTGCTATAGACAATCCTTCCTTCCCTTACCTCCTTTTATGGCACATTTAATTGGAAGCTACATCATCATGATGAGATTTTTAAATTCTTAGGGATTTTCCTTCCAGGCATTTCCCTCTAGGATTTGCTAATATGTGGTGGATAGGGTGGTAAACAATTTATTTATTTTATAACTAATCCCCTTTCGCTCACTAGAGATTTCTAAATTTATTTCAAAGTGCTCATAGCCAATCATGTTTACTATTATTCCTCTTGGGTGTCTTCTAAATAGTCTATTTACAAACTTGAAAAGATTTTCCATGATTTTATTTGGGTTAACCCATCCACTAGTAAAGGATTTCATTGAGTGTCCTGGTATTATTATTATATCCTTTAGGGGGTGGGTGGTATGGGCCTTATTGATGTCTCCCTATAAGGCTCAGCTCTTTGTGTGAAATGGATTGTCCATGCCATCAAAAGAAATGAAGCCTAAAAGGTGCTCATTCATAACTGTGTCACTTAGGGCTTCCCTTATGGGCATGTGTCCTAGAAAGGTTTGGGTTTTTCCAATTTCCTATCTCTTTCCACTCTAGTCAAAATTATGGGGTCTTTTGTTATCAATAGTATATGGAAATCCTAGGAGAAAGTCAAAAGTTGGATATTATGGAATGGGTCTATTTTCTAGGATGGCCTCTTTATCACTCAACATTATATATGGTGGTCCCCGATTATCAATATGCAAGCATTTCCCCTTTCTAAATTTACCTAGATACATGCTATCAAATTATTTCGTAAGGGAATTAATATAGTGAAAGATATATTATGTAAAAACTCTCATTTTTGGCTCCATTGGGATGAATTTAAGGTGAAGTACAAGATTTACTTTGCTAACAAAGAGTCCTTTGAGGAATTCATACAATGCAAGATCTATTATGTAAAAACTCTCATTTTTGGCTCCCTTTTGATGAATTTAAGGTGAAGTACAAGATTTCCTCTATTAACGAAGAGTCCTTTGAGGATATTGTGGTGGTTGTTCCTTTAGATATCCTAAATAAAATCATATTCAAATCCTCCCATCCTTGGTGGAAATTCTAGAAGTGGCATGTGGATACACCTTTCCAAAACTACACTACTTAGAAAGGGTGCAGATTGATTTCTCCCAACCTACCTATGGTGGACAATCTCAATGGTTATTAGAGCATACATTTGTTCCTTAATACTTGCAGGAGATTATTCCAAACTATGTGGTCAACTTGTGTAGATATGAAGTTAACTTACTTTAATTGGTATCTTCTCTACCAAGGACTTCCTATAGGTAGAAGGCTTAATCAACTATGGGTGGCTCAACCCTGATGCCCTTTTTGTGGGCACCTAGAGACTATCATGCACCTTTCCTAGTTCTACCCAAAGGCTCGATGTGCTTGGTCAGGGATAAATGATTTTGTTAAGCCACATCATCTATCACCCTTCAGTTGGTTTCATACTCTATTAGGAGATAACCCACAAATTACACCATAATTCACAAAAGTTTGGCATGCTTTCATGATAAAAATTATGTTTTGGATATAGAAGGAATGAAATTCATCTTTATTTTAAAATAAGTTTTCTAACATTTAGTTTTTTATAATTAATCAAACTATGATTATGTCTAATGTGCTTCTGTAGATTCAAGTGTAAACCAATAAGGTGTCTATGGAATTGGATTATGACCAGTGGCTCCTCCACCACTAGGGAATGCCTCATGCATTGTTGCTTGAGTGTCAGACTTCCCACCCCATAACACTCCTCTATGGGAAGGCAATGGGCTTCATAAGGGTGGTTCTCAACACATTCATTCCCACAGATGTTGTCATGATACTAGTTCTCCAAAGAGGTTATCATCTCTCCCCCCCCCCCCCCCCCCCATCTCAAAGTGGAGGTTGCGGCTCTCCACCCCTCCTTATAGATATGCCTAGGAGTGTAGCTCTCTACCTCTTGTGGACTAGTGTAGGTGGAGATTTACTCCTAAGAGATTGTAAGGTGGCAAGCTTCACCCCTACTAGACAAAGGTTTCCAGCAGCTCTCTTGAGATATATCACCCTGACAATCCATGAAAGATAATGTAAAATAGAAGGAAGGTGACCACAATGTTTTCAACTCTAGTTGGGACCCTATTTCTGAAGGGAAAGATCTCCCAAGCTTTAGATGGGGTGATCCTATTTATCATGATCCTTCCTCTACTAGTCTCTTTGTTAATGCTACTCAATTATCTATTTGTTGATGCATTAGAGCTTATTCTAGGTCAGACATAGTTTGTTTATTTGTTCCTTGGCTTGTTGCCTCATGTTTCCTAGGCATGGCCTAGTGTGGCATCATGATGTGTTCTCTACCACCTTCATTTTTTTGAATATTCTTGTATGTCGATATATTTATATTAATACTAAGTTATATTTCATCAAAAAAATAATGTATATCTTAATCAAAATTGAATACACAAGTTCTGAAACATTACATCTTTTTCAACAATTTTTAGGTCAAATAATTTAATAAAACCATGGTCATATAAATATGGTCACCCTAGTAAGATGTCACTGAGCTCTAGAGGTGTAAAGTCATAAGTAATGTTATCCTCCATAGGCTTGACTTTATAATGAAAAGTGCATTGCCACTGGACTTGTATATCTTTCTCCTTCTACAACGACCATAAAGAGCATGTCTTTGGATGCATAACAATGGTAAGTCAAAGGTGTTGAGTTGTGGGTTACATGATGATACTCTTTTGGCTACCACTATTGATGATGATGTGGAGAGGTTGACCCTTCACCCAGAACTTGATGTGGAAGAGGCAATCATGTTCTTCAAAGATGTTGATCACAATGATGCTCATGCTGACATAAGAGGCATTTAGATGAATGTTATCTATTGATGTGGGTCTTGATGTAGATTGTGTAAATAATGATTGATATGTGCAACATTTAGAATCATCATGAGTGAATGAGTGATGGTAATGACAATACTTATTATCTAACTTCTTCTTCTTGACTTTGTCAAAAAATGAAGGTGTTGGATCTTTTGAGGGTTGAGCAGTCTTCTAGTGTTACTCTCTTTTGTAATAAGTGTGTTGTTAATTTTGCATAAAAGGGTGGGATGTGGAGTTTTGAGAAGGCTAGGATTTGCACACTGTGTTAGATGAAGAGGTGACATATTGCTTCATATTTCCTTTGGATTCAATCTTTTAATCTTTGTGATATGCTTGACCCAAAGTGTGGGAAGTTAAGAATTCCATCTTCATATGAATATAAGGTGAGACACTTTTGATGTACTTCAAAACCTTATTTTGTTCACTAAAGTTATCATGCAAATGTGCAAACTAGTCATTAAAATGTTGGTGTAGTCTTCTACAAACTGATCTTTGTGCTAGTGCAGTTATTGGAACTTGATGTATTCATATTCAAAATGGCATAAAGGGTAGTATTTATCCTTTAACATGCCAATAAAAGTATTTTAGGATCCAATTGGAACACATTCTTATGTACACTACCCACTGAATCTCTCTAGCTAGTGAATGACTAGTATGGACATCTTTAATACTATGAAGGTGATCTTCTCAGCATCAATGAAATAATTGACTAAGAATTATGCCTTGAGTTGTTGAATCTATGCATCCAATGCTTGAGCATTGATATTTCCTTCAAATAGAGGGATGTTGATATTAAATTGAACTTTGAAGGGGATTTATTGTTCAAACCATTGTTGAACAAACTATGGAGGTATGGTATAAGGCATTGGATTGAGTTATACCATCAATTCATGGAAGTAGACAAAAGTTTATGTGTGTTGTGCCTCCAGTACATCTATGATGATATTTTATACCTCAGGTTCTACCTCATGGTACTTTTGGGCATCATCCATATTTTTTTTACTATGACATTCTTCTAGTATTCTGAAACACAACTGATTGACAAATCTTCCTTCTTGAGTTATGCTCAGGGGTTTACAAGCATAGAAAGGAATAGAGATTTTCTTCTCTGATATCAATGATCCACACCATAGGGCCTAAGACTAAGTGTGTAGGGGACAACCAAGTTTTGGTTGTGTAGAGTGAATGGGCAAAGGTAATTTATAAAGAAACATCTAAACACATTTAATGGAGTAGAAGTCTTAATTATAGGAAATGCAACTTTTATTCATAAACAAAGAATAAGGAAATGTGGTAAAATGTGCTATAGTGTATGTTTTATAAATTAGATGTGCAGAGCATGATATCTATGTTATGACTGTGCAGAGTATTGACCTTAGGTTGTATGTGTATATTACATAGTTATATAATAAGAATACAAGATTAGTTACAATCACTGTCAGTTATTAATAAGATGGTGGTGTCAATTCAACTTTCAAGCTAGATGATGGTTAGTGAACCCCTTGGATCACATAGCTAAGGTAAGAAGACACTTGGATGTACTACGGAGTCTAAGAAGTCAGTGAGGCATGTAAAACTATGAGATATGGCATAAGACTGCGAGGAACATAGGATTATGAGCTAAAAATAGTGTAGAAGTCATCAAGTTGGTGCGAAACTTATGCGGTGCATGGGCTAGTAAGGTATGTGAGTGTGAGCTAAATTGAAAAACTACTAGGTACACTAAATTATTGATGCAAAGGGAGTAAAAGTAAGTGAACTGAGCACAAGACTTATGCAACATATGGGACTACAATTTTTGAAGTGTGTAGTTATGAGTTTGTAGTGTGGAGTGCATAGAGGGAAATGCACAAAAGTCTACAATATGGCATGAGACATACGCATATTACTTTGATAAATTTTTTATAATGGAGTGCATAATATTTGGTGATAAGTGTGTGCCTTACAGAAGAGTGAATGAGGAGTAAGATTGGCTATATAAGGACTGCACACATATCATATGAAATTAGATAGATTCATGAAGGTGATGCCTTTTCCCCCCATGGTGGAAGAAATATTTGGGAAGGTATCTTATCTATGTAGAAATAATGGAGATAATGAGGATGATATGAATTTTTTCATCAAATAGGAAGAAGTGATTTCTCTACAACCTATTACCTCACATGGGGAAAAGCTTAATTTATTAAGAGGAGAACATGTGGCATCATCAAATAAATCAATGAGGCCTCCTCCTCTAACAATTTTTTTTATAAATACATAGAATGGAATTCCAATCATCATACAAGGGCCACATCATCAACAAAACTCCTAGAGTCACACTTTCTACCATAGAATTTCATCCCTAGTGAATAATGAAGGCACCCATAGCTTGATGGGAAAAAAATTGATGTGACATCATAGACCCTCAGATTTATCTATAGAGGTGAGCCTTGGTAGCATCCCAAATAAGTCCTCAGGATGTTGCCACTTAGCAACATTAGGACTTATTTATAGTCTTCTTCATGTTTTGCCACATGGCAATATTACACTAATTCTGGGCCTCCTAACTACTTGGACTATCTACCACTTCCTCTAAGCTATAAACACATGTAATGTCACCACATATCAGCATTCTAAGCCTTAGGATCTCATAGATTCAGGGATAACTACTTTCTCCCCTATAGTCCAGGGTTACTGTTGACAATTTGGCCTCCTAGACCAAATGTCAACCCCTATAATCCAAAACATGAAATTGCCTCAGTTCCTTTGTCATCTCAAGGTATAAATAAGGTCTTAGTAGGTTGTTTTAGTCTATAACATGTAACTTACCTCATTAGTCTTGTGTCAGGTTCATTAATGAAGTCTTTGTAATGTTTTAGATAAGTTAAGGTAAGTTAATGAGTGTGAAGGTTCATTAATGAAGTCTTATATAGGAGAAGGTACATGCAACTTCCACCTAGAATTATGAAGTTAACTAAAAGTAGAATATTGGATAACAAGTGGAAATTAATTATCATAGACTAAATAATCACCTAAGTAAGATGAAGCTACATGTGTAGGGATAATCTATTTAATAAATACATGGAATAATAAATATCCTACACCAACAACCCCTTTTAAGCATAGATTAGGTGGTCAAAAAAAATGTGTCCCAACAATAAGGCTTGATGAGGTACAATGGAGAAAAGGTAGGACTAGAAATCCCCACTCCAACACCCACCCTTAAGCATAGCTTAGGTTGATAGGAGAATTATGTCTCAGTAACAAGACCTAATGAGGTACCCAAGTACATAATGATGATCTTAGTATCCTAAAAAATATGAAATATGTGTGCCTCCATAAATAAAAGAGAGAAGATAAGTGTCAATTGTCATATGGTGAATGTTATAGTAGGTCCCTTTATAAAAAATGTTATCTCTTCATTTTAGATGAAAGACACACGGAGCTATCAAACTATTGAATTCCCACTCAAGTTAAATGTAGATAGGAATCATGATGTAGATCTTTATAAAATTCTCAAAAGTCTCCCTGTTAGTGCTCAAATGTGCCAAAGTCTGATCAAGAATCATAAGCCTAATTGTAGAAGATGTAAATAAGGAAGCATATAATGAATGGGAGAGAACAAGAGGGTTTATAAGTACCCTCATTACATCCAAAGAAGAAGAGTGTCATGGAAAATTATCTAAAATAATTTCCATAGAAAGAAGAGAGTAAGGTTCAACAATCATGGAAATTGAATACTAGTTTCCAAATGAAGCACTTAGATTTGCAAGATGAATGTCCATAGGAACATATGAACCATAGATACTCTCAATGTGTATACTCTCATTGAAATTAATAAATTTCTCTAAAATTTGAGTTTGGGAAGGCTCTAAAAGAGCAATAATTTACACAAAAATGGATGTAGAATCTGCAATGAGACAACTAAAGTTTGACAAAAGCATGTCTTGTAGTGGGGGATTGATAGAAGGAAGAACATTGTTCCCCATGGATGTAACATCACAAGAAATAAAATGAGGGGAGAGTTTAACAGTCTCAAAACATAGAATAGAAAGAGAAGGAATTGTGATGTGGGTCATAATAGGATTCCTGCATAGATTCTGAAGAGTGCTCCAAATACTAAAGGGAACATGTGCGCTCCACATGGCAGTGTAGATCCCATGAAATGTGTATCAATAGATGACCATAGACACAATTACAATAGTTGGCATAGTCATTATATTGACCTAGGTCAACAAAGACAAGAATCTGTCCATATAAGAATGGAATAAGGCCATGATGCATGAGTGAACATTCCATGTAAACATGCCATGAAGGATAATTGGTTTTCCTAAGATGGACCACTGGTGTAGACTCAACCTTACTCCTATGTAGTCTCTTAAATGGATTCATCATGACTAAGAGAAGGTGTAAAATTATAAGGTATAAACTATAATTAACCTTTGAAGCACGCTCATGAATTAGATGTCAAGCATAGTCGAGAATGCATCCAATTGAGAAATAAATGCTAGAGTGATGAGGGATAATGCATGTTCAGAATGGGGATGTCGTACACAACAAAAAATGCATCCACATGTGAATAATTTATGCATGAAGTATAATGCAGAAAGTAGTAGGGCTCATAACATAGGTAAACCCATGAATATGACACTTTATAAATTTAATGTGTTTTACAAATAAAATAGAACCAATACATGGGAAATTAAAAAACATGAAACTTTACAAAAGATAGTGTTCAGTTTTGAGTTACTGATCAAAAGTTATAACACAATAAATTTCTTGTAAATGAGGCATGCTTAATAAAAATTGCACTAAAAGTTTAAAAACTTGGCCTAACAAGAGGTAAGGTATATTTTAAACCACTTGATGGAATGAAAATTGAATGATAGACCTACTCAATCAAGAAAATGTACCTCAATGTGCTTGGTTTGTTAATGCTCAATTGGGTTGTGAGATATGTGAGTTGTACTCTAGTTGTTACACCAAAGTACAGTGGGTGAATCTTGCATGAATCCAAACTCTATCAATAATTTATGAATCCAAATAATCTTCTAACTCATTGAAATTGCTACCTTATACTTAGCCTCTATAGATGAAAGTGCAATAGCCTGCTACTTCTTGCATAACCAAGAAATAGGTGAAGAACCAAGTCAAAAGATGTAGTAAGAAGTGGAATGCATGTCATCAAAGTAATTTCCCAATATCAATCACTATATCCAATCAACTAAGTATAACCCCTTGAGTATTATAATCCAAAATGAGTTGTGCTTCCCAAATATCTTAAGATCCTCTTGGCAGTTTGCTAGTGACTGTCATGAGGAATATGTGCAAACCTAGATACAAGCCCAACTGTAAATGAAATTTTGGGGTGAGTATGGGTCAAATACATAATAATCCCAACCATCTACCTATACATTATAGAATCACAAAGTGGAGTAGTAAAAGAGGTAGTAAGAGTCACTCCAAACTGAAAAGGTCTAGGACTTGGCTTGCAATCAACCATGCCAAAATTTTGAAGAAGATCAAGGGTGCACTTTTGCTGACTCAAAAAAATCCATGTATTTGACAATGAAATATATAAACCAAGGAAGAAGTACAAAACACCAATATATATCGTGTCAAATTATGTTGAAAGTGCCTACTAAATAGTCTAAATCTAAGATGAAGAGCTACTTGTGAGAAGCAGATCATCAACATACAAGACCAAAATAACAATGTCCTCCCCAATACGTTGAATATACACTATGGGATCAAAGTGGTAGTGAATAAAGCTAGTATAGAGAATAAATGAATCCATCTTCTCATACCAAGCTTGAGGGGCCTATTTGAGACCACAAAGAAACCTCTAAAGTCAATAAACAAGAGAAGAATTGTGAACAAACCTAGTAAGCTACTCTATATATATTTCCTCATGCAAGTCTCCATACAAGAAAACACTCTTAACATCCATATGATATACTAGCCAACCTTGTGATGTAGCAAGAAAAATTATAAGGTGAATAGAATCTATTTTAGTAATGGACACAAAAGTCTTAGAATAGTCAATACCTTCAACTTGTGAGAATCCCTTTGCAACAACATTTGCCTTATACTTGTTAATGGACCCATCAACTGCATACTTGGTGTAATAAATCCATTTACACCACAGAAATTTTCTTCCCTTAGGAATAGTGACCAAAACCCAAGTGTGATTCTTCATCAATGAAGAATACTCATATGTCATCACATCATCCCACTCCTATATCCTATGAACATGTGAAAAATATTGTGGATCCCCAGAGAATGCTTGACACAAAATTCAAATACCCATAGAGTGTGCATGATAATGTTGAGTAGGTGGAAAATCCTATATGAATGGTGCTACCTCATCAACTATAGTACGATCCCACCTAGGCACATTGGCAACATCAATATAAACAAGATATTCATCCTCTATAACCTCCACAAGAATCTCTTGAACTAGTTCCTCAAAGAATGATCCTCAAGAGGAGGTGAATCATTGATATACATGAGTTCAAAAATGAACATCATGAGTATCAACATCTAAAAGATGATAATCTCTCATATGCTTGTACTACCCTATAAAGACCAAAGGTTTGCTCTTCTTATCCAGTGATTTTTTTTTTTTTTTGGTATAAATGCCCAAATGAGGCTCCCAAAGACTCAAAAGAATGAGACATCAAGATTGGATCCAGATCAAGCCTCTTCCATATTTATATGCTCAAGTGCTCGATGTGGTGTGTGGTTCTAAATTTAGTTTGCATAATTAACTACCTATACCTAATAGATAGGAGGTAAATCCCATGAATTCATCATGTAGTTAACCATCTCCTTTAGAGTCTAATTCTTCCTATCTACTAAGCCATTATACTATGGAGTATGTGAAATAGAATGATGTTGAACAATGCCATGGGATGATAAGAAATTAGTGAACTCTTAATTGAAGTACTCCCCCCATTATCTGTATGAAGATTCTTGATTCAACTTGAAGACTATTTCTCGACAAAAGCCTTATAGAATTTGAAGTGAGAAAATACATCACTCTTGTACTTGAGAAAATAAAACCAACTATGCCTCGATAAATTGTCAAATAAGGTAAGTAAATACTTAACTCCATTGAAATAAGGAGTAGGAAAGAGCATCAAATCACTGTGCATAAGCTAAAGTGGTGAAGAAGCTCTCATGGACATGCCCTTAGGAAATGGATCCTAATGTTGTTTCCCCAATGCACAATCAAGGTATACTCCATCAAGACATGAAATTTTAAGAAGACCATCTACTATACTGTGAGTGCTCAACTCCTTAAAATATCTATAGTTCAAGTGTCCAAATCTCTCATCCTAAAGACAACTCTCATAATTTTTATGAGAAACTAAACATGTCCCTAAAGGAGGAGTATCATCAAAACCATCAAAATAGTAAAGTCAAAAAATATGATAAATAATGCCTTGTGCAATGAGTGTATATGGCTCTAAAAAATCTCAAAATTTAGCACCCTATGGTGTGCAAGTCACTGTCTTGCCCTGACTAGAATGGAAAATATGATACACTGAAAGCAGATTAGTGGTGATGTCTAGAACATATAATGCATCATTGATGCAACCACCATCTAGCTATATGTCACCCTTCCCTTTAATATAAATGAAGGAATAATATCTAACCTCAATATTAGAAGTATAACTCAGATCAAAAGATATAAATGACTTCTTGGAAGAAGTCATATGGTGTGAACCACTAGAATCTAGAACCCAACTATTTGAAACATGTAACTGTGATCTCCCAAAAACATTAAGTGCTCTTCCATGCTCATGAGATGGAGAAGGAGTGGAGTTATAAATCTTGTGTTTCTTAATGACATCCTCTAAGGCTTGTATTCTCTTGAAACACCTAGACTCTTCATGACCAGACCCTCCCATAGTAGGATCAAGATAGGCTAGACTTAATCTTAGAATTGGAAGATGGTTTGGGCTTAGATGTAGTAGTGTTAGTCTTAAGGGCATTTTATGGTAGAGTATTCTTCTTCTTACCCTTAAATTTTTCCTTAGACTTAGGATGTGAGGTCACTAATGGTTTTTTAGAGGTGGAAGACTCAAGGTGAGACAATTTAGATTCCTCCCTAGTGAGTCTCTCACAAAACAACTCAAGATATGGCATTTTGAATGTGTTACATAAGACATCCTTGCTATGAAAAAAGGTATATGCAAAGACTTGGAATGGGCCACTCAACTTAGACAAGATTAATTACACACACTCTTCATCCTTTTTATCTCATCAACTCCCCTTCAACTGTGTCACTAAATGCATAAACTTAGCGAGGTAGTCTACAATGGAAGTAAAGTCATCTAGCTTTAGTGAAGTAAGTTTCACTTCAAGATGCATTGCTCTCAAGTGGTTTGCTTTCTCAAAAAACCTTTTAACTTACTTCACATTTTAAACTAGAGAATCACACCCATCAAAATGAAATAAAAGACTATCACTCACATAACTCCCAATAAAACCCATACACCCTTCAAAATTACATTGGTGTTGAAAATTTTCAAATTCACGTGTAAACTATGGTTGTGTTTCATTCATTAAGGACCACAATCCTTTATACTTTATGATTGTTTCTATTCTAGGTCTCCATATGTGGTAATTATGTGTATTCAAATGCTCACAATTATCAATGCCATGTAGAATCCATGCTTACTAATTACCAAGAGTAGAAAGAATGCAAAGGGTGCACAAAAAATGACATTGAGATAATCCCCTAAAAGATTATATTATAGAACCTCCCCACAATTTGGCACTTTATAAAAATAGTGAATTTTTACAATTTGATGACACCAATAGATAGAAAATTGAAAACCATGCACTTTTGAAAAGAATGGAACTCAAATTTGAGTTATAGTTCAAAAGTTATAAGCTTTATGATTTCTTATAAAAATGGATCGAAATAATTAAAAAATAGTACAAACTAAAATTTGTGACCTAATCAGAAACAAGCATAGTCATTCATGCACTTGTTCAAATCATAATTTCTCCGTAAACTTATAAATGTTAACAAAATTGAAAAATAGTCCTTCCAATTACCTCGGTATGTGTACAAGTGAGTTTGACTTCCTCTTATAAGAAAAATACAACTAATAAGGCAAATTAATAAATTTTTAGTTGTGTAAAGAGGAGAAGAATAGTTTACTATTATTTTTAGCTTAGATCCCTCCAAGGGCCTCAGTTTAATAGATCTTCAACTCCTTTGATCTTTTAGTAGTAAAAAACAAACTCCAACCAAAGACCTTATAATGGAAGATGATGCCCTTTGTAAATTTCAATGCCAAGCTATATTTCAATGGAACAGTCAGGGATTTTGATCTCTGAAACACAATAGGTCTTGAAATAAAAAAATTTCTCAAAAATCTTCAATGTAGCCTATTGTATAGAAAAAAGAACATCACTTGATGATCTAAGACAAAAATAAACAAAATCCAATGCTTCTTCTTTCCATGCAGTGCATAGTCCCCTTAATTCCCCCATGCTCCACATAGCCAATTATGAAATGCACAATATTATAAGAGTAGAAAAGGACAAAGAAGGCAATGTGTAATCTTGGAAAAAATGAAAAAAAATCCATGCACACCTCTCCAACTCAATTGTGTCCAATGATTCAATGCCTCCTTCCTCTCCTCTAAGTGCTCTATGTAACCTTAAAAAAAATCGTGCAGTCTTCCAATGCCAAACCCAACACTTGAATGAATTTAAAATGTGTCCATAAAAAAAATCACACCAAAATTAATGCTACCAAGAGCAGGTCCAATGTAATTAAAAATATTGCCAACACTTCACTAAAAAAAGGATTTTGAAATAGATTTGAAAAAAATATAGTACTCTACCAAAGCACCATGCTCCAACAGAATCTTTAAAAACTTCTTTTCAATGTCAAAGTTTGAAAGATAAAATCTCTTGAAAATACAACACCTTGCCAATAAACAGACACTCAACCAAGAAGTGTGACGATTAGAAATGCAATGCTAGTCTCAAACATTTTAATGCCTTATTATATCTCAATACATTAGCTAAATACACCTTCTCAAAATGCCTATCACAAATCTAAAGAAGATATTCCATGATCAAAGGCTTGAAAGCAAGAACTTCAAAATCTTCAAAAAGTGTTGAAGAAAGGGGCACCAACAAGGGCACAAAAGATCTCCTCATGCCTCTCCAAGTTGTAGATTTGAAAAGGGAATATTTTAAAAACTTGTAAGCTTAATGGATGGATGAAACTCTCAAAACTCTAAAACCATGTTAGCAATAGTAAAAGTATTTTATGAAGCTAAGATTTGAAGAGTTCACAACAAAAAAATCACAAATGTTACTACAGACAAATGGAGTGCAATGTAAAACAAACCAAATAATTATTCACAATATGAGATAAAGAGATGCTAGTACAAAGGTAAAGACTTTCTTATATAGGCAAGAAAAAATACTAATCTAGTCAATCTAACCAATGTGGGATAAATCTTCATATAAGACAAACCCACTACAAGACAAAATAGCTAGCTAATACACTAGCAAACATGAGAAAAACATGAAATACATACTCTAACACAACTTGTGGATGAGACTCAATTCAATCCACCACAATAGCTCCAATAAGTCCTCCAACAAAAGAATATAGTCATTAAACCATAATTTGACAACAAGCAACAATAATAACCTTTACCATCAGATTATACACAACTGAGTCATCTACAACACAATTAAAACCAACATAACATGAGCCTACTATGCGATCACTTCAAAGTATACCACCATCCACTCAGTAGGCATTGTGCACTCCAAATTTTGCATTTTTTGTACAATTTTTTAGGATAGCCTTAAGCATTAGGAGCAGGGCTAAGTTGGTTAAAAATTAGTACATGATGACCACCTGGTTATGTTAGCTTATTGAAAACATGAAAGGGCAGTAGGCTAGTATGCTACTTAATTGAAATCACAAAATGGTTGATAAGTAGTGCACAAATAGTAAAAACTAATAAATGACACTTAGAGCGATAATTAAAACTTTTATTTATGATTTATTCCCTTATCCTCAAACTGAAATATCTCTATGTGACTTTGTCTCATGATATGACAAAGGTATAAGTTTAGGAAAGTGTTGGGTGAAGAACAAGGCTTAATAGAATTGTAGAGTATAGTTGATGAACACATGTACGAATTGTTCTATGTTATCTTTTATATAAGATTTTGTATGTATTTGAATTTTGTAAAGCATAATGATAGGAGACAAAATGCAAAGTGCCACTTATTTCAAACATGTCAAAAGGATGGAAAATGAAGAGATATTGCTAAGTAAAAATTGATATATAGCACTCATGTGTAATTATATATAGTTATGAATATGATAGAGATTAATATAATGCTTTGAATTATTTTCCTATGCATCTTTTACTTATTTTTTTTGCATATTAAGTACTATGGTCGTTTTAATATGTTGTATATATAGCTTATAATGCTGATTGTTTTGGTTTAATTAATTTTGCTTGTTTTCGTATAATGAGCCTAACTTTGTCTGCTAATGACTGGGTTCAAACTGAATTACTATTAATTGATTTCTTTTCTTACTAACTACACAATTTATCCCTTTATTAACATGTTCTAGAGTTTTCCAAGAACCTCTGCTAATAATCATCTCCAATAGCATCATAGGGTCAACACGTTTCACCCACTTAAACGAATATTTCTTCTTTGATTTTAAAGTTTTAAAAGTTTCATTTTATATTTCTTTCTCAAATATGGACAATGATTACTTCAATTTCATTACATATTTTCTTAGATAAATTTGCACATTTGGAGCATCCTCCCAAAGATGAAGTGTGTTCTAAACACTTAGGTATGTCTCTTTATCCTTTTACTCTGGCATTGTATTTCATCAGAAAATATGATAATAAAGCATAGGAATTTGTAAACACTAAAATATATTATTAGAAACCTAGAAATTTCAATCTTGAACTACTTTTATCTTACATGAGTTTTGCATACACATATGTATATTATACACCCTTCTCTCACATTTTCATGGTTTCTATGGTTCCAACCTATCAGTCACCTACAATTTCCTATTTTGTGCCTAACATGTTCAAAATCATTCTCAGTTGTCTCTATCATTAAATCAATATTTTTTTTCTTTTAGACGAGTCCATCAAACTCAAATGCCTATAAAAATTTGTAATTGTCTAATTCTATTAAACTCATCCTTGTGCATATCAACAATCATTTTATAAATTCAAATCGTCTTCATAGGTAGGCTCATACACTTTGTATTTTAGTAGTGTGAGAAAGTACCCAAAGAGTCTCATATAAATATAGAATGCGTCTTCATCTTTTGACTATCTAAAACTCATCAACGATACATATATACACTTATACACATTCAAAAGGACTGCTCTATGCATCCCATTTAAGTTGTCACGGATAAAAAGTAAGTCCTAGTCAAATTCTGAAGTATTCACTCCAAGCTAAAGTTTCAATTTTATAAGTTTCAAAAGTTAGATTAAAGATTGCATTCTTTAAAGGATCATCATTGCACACACATACCTAATACGTAGAACTACATGTGATTTAAATCACTTCATAAAATAATTAGATATGTAGGTAACACTCAAAAATTTACTAGGGAGTAGTTGAGGTTAGCGCAACCCACCACTCTTCCCTCTTTTTAGGCGTAAACCTAATTTAAAAAGTGGACCTAACATTAAAAAGAAAAGGAGACATGTTTGTAGATATTGCACACACAACTAGACTTTGATATTGCACACAGATCCATAAAATAGACATCTCAAAGAGGTGTGCTATATGTATTACTTGTTACTTATTACTTTTGTTTGTTGATAGATTTTTTACATTGATTTATGTATTTCATTCCACTATTTTATTATTGAATATCTTCATTTTATTTATTTTATATTGTCTTTTTAAACTAATGTTTATAATGATTTTATGCTTTTGGAATTTAAATGTTGCATACACTAAAATTTAATGTTATAAGATTTGTACTAAATTATATCTTGAATGTGCATTGAAATCATATTGTGTTTCTACTTTATTATAATCTTATTTACCTTCATTACTTTGTTATAATCTTGTTTACCTTAATCTTGTTTATCTTTATTATTTTATATTACTATGATTTAATCACTCCAAATTTTAGAAATCGTACACACTATTTTTTTCATTCTCTTTTATTCTCATTAATTTGATGTAAAAATAATAATGGGAAGAAAACTTATTTCCATTATTTTTTTCCACAATTATTTAGATGCGTCACACATGAATCAGCATCCCGTTAAAAAGGAATAAACATATATTTGTATCGCTTTTTTACAAATTTGTTTGGATACTCAATGCATATGATTTCAACTTTTCTACATGTTTGTTTCCTTATAGTGAGGCATATTCTCAAACCATATGCCTACTATGTATACAGTTGGATTTAGAAGTGTCCCTTAGGTGAAATTGGAATGGGTAAAAGTTTAGCCAAGGGCGACATTATGTTTCTGAGCTGGCATGCATATGGCCATGAACATCTAATTGAAAATTAGAAGAGTAGCAGCCATCGATGGCGAATGCAGGTAATGAAGATGATGAAAGATGTCGTTTATATGATAGTGATGGTCATTACGGAGTACTTAACACGCAAGATTTTTTTTGTTACACAGTCAATGGTACAGATAACCGTTTTGTAAACATGAACTACGCAAATTACGCCGTGAATCGCGTATCCTACACTTTTCCTCTCGACTCTTCTCAAGCCTTGCGTAAACAACATATCAAGCACGAATACCACCATCTAACAATGTAAATTTATTCCACAAAATGCCGACGACGGATGCTATTTGTAAAGGAGAAACTTTCATCTCACAGTCGTAAAAAAGTCCCATCCACTCATCGTATATATCGAAACTTAATTTTTTTCTGGGAAATCTTTCACTACCAAATTCAATCTCGCTGCCATATCAAAATCCCCATCCAATCATGGTATAGGTAACCACAAGAAACTTTGCAAACTAAAAGCAAGTCTTGCATTGCCAGTGAATGGTGGACCATCGTTGAGATTTGATGGAGATAAAATTAAATGTATTTGTCGTTACACTAGAATTGAATGATTACGTTACAAATATAACTTAAAATATTAAAAACTATATTTAAATAGTACTCTCAAAGTAATTTAAATATATTAATACGGTACTATAAGATTTAAAGAATTTAAATAGTTAATAAAAACTAGAGAAGGTTTAAGAATGGAAAAGCTTATATGCTAGTACTCAAATATGTTCAAAACCATTAAAAATATATGGAACAATGTTAAATCTCATTTGCCGTATGGTTAAGATTTGTAAAGTTTTTCAACTTTTTTTAATCGGTTGTTGTATGTTGTCATCCAGTAAAATTTAGATGTTTTCATTTTTATGCTTAAGTTTGATAAAACAAATTCTAAAAGGAATGTAAGAAAATTAGTATCATAAATGATCGTTTTCAAATAAGTGATTATAATATGACAAGTTAATTACGTATTTAAATAATTAAAAAAATTTATGAACAATTTAATTATATTATTTATTTTGGTGAAATTTTATCTATATTTAAATTATTTTACACAAATTTTTATAAATAATTATTATTTTAATAATATTATAAACATATATATTTTTGTTATAATTAAATAATAAGACCACCTATTTAACATACAAAACAACAATAATTTTTTTTAATAAAAAAAAATAGTAATATGTTGTTTTAGACTTTTCATTGTATAGTCCCTTTCTTCATTAAGAAATGTTTTTAGATAGTTATATATAATGTGGGTCCCCTTTATATATGTTTATTATCAAATTAACATGAAGGAAAATATTATTAAGATAATAGATTACTTTATTTATTAATGTCGTTTTACTACTCATTCTTCATTTTAGAAAACAATTACTATTGAGGAAGGGACCCAATGTGTTGGCTTATCCAATCAATTAAAAATGTGTTTTGACTATTTAATATAAAAAGATAATTAATATATAAACATCATGATAAAAATAGAGTGTCAATTATATTTATGATAATACAATGAACTACAATAATCAGATGAAATTATGGTTATAAATAGTAATTAATGGAACAATGAAATGAATCAAACAATGAATAACAATGGAAAAAATATAAAATGATAAAATCTAATACACCAGGGTAAATTATTTTGATTTTGAATATAGAATTTGAGTATTGATTATCACTAGAACATAATCAACGTTGTGTTGAATGCATATAAGACATAATCAATGGATTGTCAAATGTGTACCATTATTGGTGTTGACTGTTATATATATATATATATATATATATATATAATAATTATTATTTTTCTTTCTCATATAAATTAAGTAGATAGATATTTTATATTTGTGAGTAGTTTATTTTTCTATTAATTTCTCTTTAAACTTACCTTATTAACAAATGTGCAATCTCATTTATATGAATAATAATATTTTTTTATTAAAAAATATTTAATATTATATTATATTTGAAGTTATTTTTTAATTGATTTTATACACTGCCACTAAAATATTATATTATGAATTAAAAAAATTAGAATAAGTAATTAAATGTGAAATTATTATTTTTAAAATAAAATAATTTTTTTATTACATACTTCATAATCATAATTATGATTTATATGTAAATATGTTATCAAGATTTATTTCCAAAATTATTCATACATACATATATACACATACATACATACATACATACATACATACATACATAATTACATACATATAATCTCATATAAAATTATTATATAATTATTTTTTAAAACTATTTTCTTCATACTTTATCTTCACAAATAAACTTATAATTATTTAAATATGAATTTATGTTTCCTAACTTATATATAATTTTTAAACTAAATAAAATTTAAATAAAAATATAACAATTTAATTTTAATATAATAAAGAAGAATTCTAATTATATATTTAAGATTTTAGTTATAAATATATTCTTATAATTATTTAAATATAAAATATTATATTTGTTTTTATATTTACAAGTCCCTTTTTATATATTTTTCTTAGTAATGAGATTTTACAGGGTATTATTAAGATAACCATAATATCATTTTTATGAAATATTTTTTAATAATAAATTTTGTAAGATATTAATATCAATTTTTTTAATATATATTTATTTTAACAAGTTAATATTATAATTAATTATATATATATATATATATATATATATATATATATATATATATATTTAATAATATTAATGTGTCCAATATAATTAATAATCATTACTTTAGAATAATTGATATTATTTTTTCAAAATAATTGGAGTAAAAGATTTACATAAAATGTGGGAAACTAAAAAAACATTGATCATGTTATAAACAATCCTTTTATCTTCACAATATTAATAAAAGTAGTAGTTATAATGGTGCAGGGAAAGTCAACTACATCACAACTTGTATTTTTTGGGGGGCGGGGGCGCATTAACAAACTTTTGTGTAGATGGAATGTTGTTATTTATTAAAATTAATTATTTTTGAAATAAATTTTCTTCGTTTTATTATAATTAAATTATTTAATAAATATTATAGTTTTTATTTTTATTTTTTTAAATTTAATTTTGAATCATATTATATTTTGAAAGAATATTTATGCATTTAGATTTAATTGAAGATTTATTTTTCAAAATATAAATGTAAAAATTCAATTAATATTATTATATTTGTGCTCATAATAATTTATTTTAACATCATTTAAATTAATTTATTTTTATTATTTACATTTTTTTATACATGGAATGTTTTATATTATTTATTATATTTAATATTTTTTAAACATATTTATTTTTATTTTATTATACTTTTAATATTTATAAATGTTATTATTCTTATTCTTATTTTCATTGTAGAATATGTGATTATATTATATTTGAAAACAATATTTTCATAGTTTAATTTATAGAAACTTGATAAATGATTAACATTTTTTAATTTAATTTATGTTTTACATTTTTGGGGTTTTTTTTACAAGAATACAAAATTTATTTTTAAAATACAAATGTAGAAAATAAATTAATATTATTATCATATATTAGTAAAAGTAATAAATAAATTCTCATTTAAATTTTTATATTTTATAATTTCAACTTCTCAACATATTATCTATCTTTTTTCATTGTATTATATATTTAACACACATTTTAATATTTTAAAAATTAAAAATAAATACTTTTTGTTTATTAATATGTAATTTATATTTTATATATACTTATTTATATTTTTTTAATTATTATACATCATTTCAAATAATTTATTCATTTTAAACTAAATTTACATATATTTGTTATTCAAGATAATAAATAAAGGCACTAATATTAAAAATAAAATAAATATCATATAAAATAACATCAATGTCATTACTACCACATACATAAAAATATCATAAATAAATATATTAATAAAATGTAATATAATTTATAATTCCATCTGAATTTTATAGTTTCATATCAGATGGTAGGTCCTGAAAATCAACACAAATATGCCCTATTGCAATCTACCAGCACTAAATGTATTATATAAAATGTTTTGTGTAGCCCTTAAAAAGGTATTACACCTTTGTCTTGCAAATAAAAATAATGGAAAATTTCAAACCAGCCCCAAAGAAAAATTAAAAAAAAAATATAGACTTCCTTTTTTTTAACATATGGATAGATCTTCATTTTCTTAGACATTCAAAAAATATATATATATATACTTCTTTTTACATATGGACAGATCTTCATTTTATTAGACATTCAACACTTTATAGGATAGACACACCAATTATCCATTACCTACCATTAAAATAAATACATACACATCAGTTTTTGATAGTCCTTATAATTCAACCTTCGTAAATAGGCATAAGCGCTTTTGTGAAAGGATGGATCAATTGTAATTTGTTCAAACATGTTCTATATACATTTAAATTATCCGGGCATAAGACTAAATATCAAATAGGGTATTTATTTATTATAAATATACTTCAAAAGAGATGGCCATCATTTCTCAAAATTGAATATAACATGGACCTTAGATATTAAATATTTATAGTTTTTATAAATAACTACGTAGGTTGAATAAATGATTATTGCAAGGGTCATTTATATTTTAAAGGTGAAGCATGTATGTGGAGGCAAGTAAAAATACAAAAATCATAACATTAGCTTCTCTTAAGATATTAGTGTGATTGAAAAATATCTTTCACAAAGAATTGACCAATTAAATATAATGCCGGTTAAGATAAAGGGTCCTCAAAATAATATGTATGATTTTAATGTTAATAGATCACTTATATTTCAATCTAGAAATTCAAAACAGAACATAATTCATATTAAAAGGATGCGATTTTTCAATAAAAATGATTTTTCATCATTTCCTACTAACCTGAAAATGTGTCTTCTATGCTTCCAGGTGTATATATTAATGTTCCATAATTTTAATAGACATAAACCCTTTTGACGTATATTAAAATGCCTTTGTATAATTTTAAAAAACAACTGCCAGTGTCATTTGTACTTATACTTTCAAATACAAGAATATAAATATAAAAAATATAAAACTACTTACAATTCAAAATCAAGGAACACCACATGATATGAAGTGGCCATCACATGATCTTCACCTATAAATATATACAAAACAAAAATGAATTTATAATATGGTATTTCCTAATATTTCATCTAGTTGAAGTGATGTTTAAGAAACCTCTCTTCAAGAATGTTCAAATGAATGAATATGCACTTCATTTGATATATTATCATGGTAATATATATACACATATTATTTACTTAACCTTATTAAGTTGCATCATATTCAAGATACGACTAATATTTCTTATAGAAACAATATTGAATATAACATGTTGAGTACTATTGAAAACCTCCATTAATGCCTTCATGATTTCCCTAGTGATAGACTTACTAAAAACATGATGTTCTTTGGATCCAATTTGTGACAAATTTTTTTTTAATGGAAAAATGTCATTCAAAACCAATTAACATGATTATAAAACTAGGTCATTCTAATTTATTCTTCATGCTTAGTGTTATTGACACAAATGACCTGATTTGCATTCAACTATACCTTTCAGACCTATACAATATGCACATCAATCTTATCATTAGATAATTTACAATATTATCTTGGATCCACATTGTACATCTATTTGTATGCATTAAATATTTACAATATTTCACAAGAAAACTACTTACAAGAACAAGATTATTGGTATAGTTATGAAATAATAAACTTTAATTTTACTTTAATTTTCACATTGGTATAGATGATTAGTGATTTTTTCATGTTTACACTCATTATTTTTTTATTCAATCAAAACATTCAACTGATTATCCATTGTTCTATTTGTATAACCCATTTTGGAACACCATTACATTCATTGGCAACTCCATTGTAGAAATTATTGCAAATTGGGAATGCATTAAAAGTTAATTCCACCTATGGCATGTTAACCATATAACTTATTATATTTAAATAAATTTATTTGATGAAACTTAAAATGATAGTTCCTCATCGTGTATTTAAAAAAATTGATGAATGACAAGACTTATTGCACCTCGACCCAAATAACAATATCCTAATAAATGAAATTGATATATTTTGCCATCTTGATTTCGACATGCATCATAATTGGGATTGAAATATTTTTTATTAATACTTATAAGAAAACAATCTCTTTGATAGAGATCAATAGGGCAACCCATCAAAATTTTTAAGTTCATTCTTCAATCTTGTCTACTTCTAGTACTTTGTTTGTAGAAAAACAACTTGAAATGGCTATTCTTTTACACTATTACACTGAAAGGGTATAATGATTCCATTTAAAATGATAATCCAAGGGTCTACAAATACAATAAAATCATACCTTATCAAAAATATCAAACTCATATTAAGCTCGTCGGTAACTCAAAAGAACAAATTGGTATTATTACTCACCCCAATAAGCATTACAACAATCAAAATTAATGCTTCAATAATATATTTAAGCCCTCACATACCTATAAAGTAAATGAAACCACTAGAAAGGAAATAACTTAAAACTCTACAATAATATTTAAAACAAATTTACTACATTCTCATTCATGAAATGTGTTTCATAGGAACCAAATTGTTGACATATATTGACTAGTGTTTGCATGAATCTTTCTTACATCATAGGTCTAAACATTTTACTACAAGATGTATCATTCTCATCGATAACTTGGGCTAATCATATTTATTATAATATGTAATAATGTATTATACAACATCATATGGTTTGATGCATTGGTGAAAATTTAACGTTGTTGCCACATTGTACATTACATTCCATCAGCAAGGTTTTGATCCATGCCAAGAATTTTTTTGAGATATATTAGTAAATATTCAAAATGTTAAGCCAAATATGCTAAATATTCACAATAAATGTTATATGAACTTGTTTTAAATAGTATTCTTTTATTTGAATCATTATGATATTTCATGTTTTTTGAATGGACATTATGTTTTGGTAAATTAGAAATACATGTTGATTTTTCAAATTGATAAATATAAGGATCGAATCACGTGTGATATAATTTCCATGGATGTCTATCATATTTTTCTTAGAAGACCTTGGAATTTTGAGTGTAAGACACAACATAATGATCATAGAAACACATGAACATTGATGAAATATTGAAATAAGAATACTTTTAATCCTTAAAAAGATAAATGTGAATAAGTTGAAACTGGTCCAAAGGTTTTTATTATTTTAAAAAAAATTATAAAAGAGAGAAAGTAAGAAATATGCTTCTAAGTAATCCCTAAGCCCATAAAAATTGTTAACATAACAAAAGGAAAGGATGAAACACTTCCACCAGAGGTGAAAGACATGCTAGGTGAATTTACAGAGATTATTTAAAATAATTTACTAGATGGCTTTCCATAGATGACAATGATTTGTAACCACATGGATCTAATTCCAAAATCTAGTTTATTAAACAAAGTAACACATAGGTTGACACCCAAATAGAATGTGCAGGTAAAAATGAGAGTACATGATTTGTTGGATAAAGGGTTAGTAAGAGAATTTTTGAATCTATGTGCAATACCAATGCTTTTAATGTTGAAAAAGAATGAAGAGTAGATAATGTGCACTTATTTGAAATCCATTAAAAAGGTAACCATAAAGCACCAATTTCCAATGCATGAAAAAATGATATGATGGATTTATTGATTGTTTCAAGATACTTTCCAAAGATTGACATGAAGAGTGGGTATCACCATATTCACATAATGGAAGGTGATGAGATGAGAATGTTTTCAATACACAAGAGGGTTTTTACAAGTCATTAGCTATACCATTTGTGTTAATAAATGCAATAAGTAGATTCAATAGAGTGATGAATGAAGTCATCATACCATTTTGGGTAAAATTTTCATTGTGTATCTTCATGACATTTATTTTTAGTAGGATAAAGGAAGAATGTTTGGGACATTTGCTCAAAGTGATAGATAAGTTGCTCGATAGAATTTTTATCATAAATTTAAAAAATTATATACAAAATGAATTGGTATACTTGGGTTTTTTTATTTGCAATAAAGGTTTTAATATGGTTCCAAACGAGGTGTGAGCTATACTGGATTGTTTATAACCATCAAATACATTTGAGGCACATAATTTTCATGGATTGGTGATTTTAAGTAAGAATTTCCTTCAAATTTTTAGTGGAATGTGCACAATTATTACATAGGTAATGTAAAAAGGATAGAAAGGAATTTATTTGGACAAAAAAAGTAGAACAAACTTTCCAACAATTGCATAAGAAAGTAACTAAGCAGCCAGTGTTAGCATTGGTAAATTTTTGTAATGTATTTCATGTAGATTATGATGCTATTGGCACAATAATGGGTTTAGTATTAAATCAAGAAGTAAAAAATATCACATATTTAAGTTATGAGTTGAATAATGTGAAATTCAAGTATTCAATATATGATAAGGATATCTATTAAATTGTGTGAGCACTCAAGAAGTAGGTACATTATCTATTTCTAAAGAAGTATGTCTTGTGTAGAAATCATCATGCATTAAAGTTGATAAATAATCAAGGTAAGTTGAATAAGATATGAATGATGTTGGTTGAATTCCTAAATAACTCTTCATTTTTTTTTGAAATAAAGTAGTTAAAAGCCAAATAGATATATGGATGCACTATGTTGAATAATTCTATTATTGAATGAAATGAGAGTGGAAATCATAAAATTTAATCTTATGAAGAAAAAATATGTAGATGATGAAGAATTATAAGAAGCATGGTATGCATGTGCATAGAATTAGCGAAATTAGAAAAAACATGGCAGATCATTTTGGTCATGACAAGACATTAGCACAAATGGAAAAAAGATATATTTGTGGCACGAATGAACACAAATGTGTGTAAATTTGTTTAGGAGTTTATGTTTTTTAGTTACTAAAAAGAGAGAATTCAAAATGCAAGGTTGTATCAACCGTTGGCTATGTTAGAGAGACCATGAAAGGATATAATTTTAGATTTTATTTTAAGGTTGCCTAGAACACTAAGATGAAATGACTCACTATTTGTGTCAGTTGATATATTTTCAAAGGTGACACATTTTATGGCTTGTAATAAAACAAGTGATGTGACAAATATTACTAACTATTTTTTTCAGGGAGAATCTAAGGTTACACGGTTTAGAGAATGACATACTATTGGACAAAGATTTAAAATTTGTAGGACATTGCTGGAGGATATTTTGGAAGAAGTCAAACACCAAGCTATAGTTCATTTACACATATCCTGCTTAGATAGACGGATAGATGGATGTGATAAACATAAGTTTGGATAATTTTTTGTGATATTTAAGTGAAGGTATGCCATGAATACAAGATGACAATTAGGCATATGTTGAGTTTGCATATGACAATTAAGTTAGTAGGAGTAAATAAAATACACCATTTCAAGTTGTGTATGGATAAATTCCAAGAGGAGATGCAGATTTAGAATCTTAGACATGTGCTAATCCAACTCATTAGTTGTGTCAATTAGAACCAACTTCCATTATAAATGGTTTGGGATCTAAAAATACATTAGTCAAAAGGCCAAACATCGAAAAAATCAATAATTGACATTGGCAACTCTCTCATCAAGGATTAAATTTTACTATAATCTTAATAGTCTATTTCTCGTAAAAATCTTACATCTCTCCTCTTTTTTATTTTCAAAGATATATAAAAATATAAGACAAAAGATATGATCAAATCAAAAAAAGAAAAAAAAAAAAAAAAGAATAAATATTATATTCCATATCTGACAATTTCCCTTTTTTAATTATTAAATATTTTAATTATTATTATACTTTTATTCTTTGTTTATATTCTTCTCTTTCTACACACCACATTACAATATTTTAATATTCCACTTTCTTTGCCTCTATTGACATTTTCATTACGCCTCCTTAGAGGCATTGCTAGTCTATTAACAAGAAAAGGGTACCCGTCAGATCCCAACCTTACTCAAAATTGAGTGTCAATGTCAAATAAATTAAAATTGTCTACCATTTGTTGGCAATGCAAAACTTCTTTTAATTTGGGAAGGTCCGATGATTCGGTCGATATTTTTAATATATATTTGAGATATGCGTTTCTGCTTTTTGTGGAATGAATTTCCATTGTTAGATGTCTTGGTATGTATTTTTTTAGGAAAAACATGAGAACAATCAATGAGTTGAGAAGTAGTATTTGATATACGTCTCCTACTTGGCTCCTCAATTCTTATAGCAACAAGCTTCGCTATGATTTGGTTCTATGGGGATGGTCACAAGGCGATAATTGTTTGAAACTAGCATAAGTTTGTGCAGGGGTTAAATGCATATTCTAATAAAGAGATGGAGGCTGCTACAGGAAGTTTAGGACATGAGTTAGGAAGGACTGCCTTTCATAAAATTTACAAAGAAACCTTACCAAAAGGAAGATTAATTTCAGTGAAAACTATTGTTAAAGTGGTCCAGGGAAAGGATGAACGTCCAGAAGAAAGTAGTTCAGAATAGATATGATTGTGATTGGTACAATCCATCATAAAATACTTCTTCAGTTGTACAGTTTCTACGACGAGGGTGTCCATAGACTTCTGGTGTATGAGTACATCAGTAATTGATCTCTTGAAACAACTTTATTCGTAGATAGCGGCTTTCTTGATTGGAGCATGGATAGCAAGAAGGATCTTGTATTTACATGAAGAATACAGAACTCAAATTTTGCATGAAGAATGCAGAGCTCAGATTTTGCATGATGACATAAATTCCCAAAACATTCTACTCGACCATACTTACAATCCTAAAATATATTACTTTGGATTAGCAAAATTGTTGAAGGCAGAGCAGAATCAAACATTTATAGGGGCTCATGGCACTACAGGGTATTTAGTACTTAAGAGTGGTTTTAAAATATTCCAATTACTATGAAATTGGAAGTTTGTATTTTTGGAGATATGCTACTGGAAATTAAATGTCGCAAGAAAATCCTGGAGTTAGAAGCCCAGAAAAATAAAATCCCATTGTTCGATGGGGTTTAACATTGCGTCAAGCATGGTGCACTTGATAAATAGTTTACCATTATTATTTTTTGATCATGACATTAATACATTATACCTCTTGATAGCCCTTTTAACTTAGTCCACATTTTGAATGAAGAGTCACACACATCAAAATGAAACAAAAGATTGTCACTCACATAATTCTCAATCAAGCCCATATACCTTTCAAACTTACATTGGTGCTGAGATTTTTAAAATTCACATGTGAATTGTGGTTGCATTTCGTTCATTAGGGACCATAATCTTTTGCACTTTATGATTGTCTCTATTCTAGGTCTCCATGTGTGGTAATTGTATGTAGTCAAAGACTCACAATGATCAATGCCAGATGTAGAAGTCACACTTACTAATCACCAAGAGCAGAAATAATGCAAAGGGTGCATAAAAAATGACACCGAAACAAACCCTCAAAAGATTGTATTATAGGATCCCCCAAATTTGGCACTTTATAAAAGTAGTGCATGTTTACAATTTGATGACACCAATAGATAGAAAATTAAAAACCATGCATTTAAAAAAAAATTTGAACTCAAATTTGAGTTACAGTTTAAAAGTTATAAGTTTACGATTTTTCATTAAAATATGTCAAAAAAATTAAAAAATATTACAAACTAAAATTTGTGACCAAATTAGAAATAAACATAATCATCCATTCACTCATTAGAACCATAATTTCTCCATGAATTTAGAAATATTAACAAAAGTGAAAAATAGTCCTTCCAATTACCTCAACATGCATGCGAGTTTGGCTTCCTCTTATAAGAAAAAGACAACTGATAAGGCAAAATTAATGAATTTCTCGTTGTGTAAAGAGGAGAAGAAGAAAAATTTACTATTTTTTTAGCTTAGATCCCTCCAAGGGCCTCAGTTCAATTGATCTTCAACTCTTTTGATCTTTTAGCAATAAAAACACAAACTCCAACCAAAGCACCTTAGCATGGAGGATGACACCCTTTGCAAATTTCAACACCAAGTTATATTCCAATGTAGCAATTAGGGATTTTGATCTCTAAAAAAAAAAGGTCTTGAAATAAAAAAGGTCTGAAAAACCTTCAATGCATAGCCAATTGTATAGAATAGAAGAATGCCACTTGATGATCTAAGACAATAAGAAACAAAATCCAATGCTTCTTCCAACCACGCAGTGTATAGTCCCCTTGATTCCCCTATGTTTCACACAGCCAACTGTGAAATGCAAAATTTTATAAGAGCAAAAAAGGACAAAGAAGGCAATGTGTAGTACTAAAAAGAATGAAAAAAATTCCACGCATACCTCTCCAACTTAGCTGTGTCTAATGATTCAACGACTCCATCCTCTCCTCTAAGCACTCCATGCAACCTTAGAGAAAATTGCACTGACCTTGAATGCCAAACCCAACACTTAAATGAAGTTGAAACACCTCTATAAAAAACAAATCACACCAAAATCAATGCTAGTAAGAGCATGTCCAATGTAATTTAGAATATTTCCAACACTTCACTAAAAAAAGGATTCTAAAACATATCTAAAAATACAATGCTCCACCAAAGCGCCACACTCCAGAAGAATCTTTAAAAAATCCTTTTCAATGCCAAAGTTTGAAATATAAGATCTCTTGTAAATCCAATGCCTTACCAATAAAAAGACACTCACCTAAGAAGTGCCAAAATCAGAAATGCAATGCTAGTCTCAAACAATCCAATGCCTTATTATATCTCAATGCATTAGCTAAATACACCTTTTCAAAATACCTATCATAGATCTAAAGAAGATCTTCCATGATAAATAGCTTGAAAGTGTGGTCATATAAAATGTGAAATTGGAATGACTTAGGCATGGCTAATGACATCCAATCCAGAGGTCCTCTTTCTCGCTCACACAACCCTTCTAGGCTATTCTTTCACTAATTTTTAGTCATTTGTAGCCTTCCAAACTTAGCTCTTTCAGACCCAAGCAACCCTTTTAGGCCCAAATCTATCCCCCTAGGTCTCATCCCCTTAGGACAACAACACCCAAATTGGACAAGAGCACTAGAACCCAAGGTGTCCTATTTCTATCGTTGTTGTCCAAGTGCATTTTTACATTTAATGATAAGATTTTCTTGACTATTTATATTTTTTCCTATTGGCCTATTATAAGTTTATTTAACCCATGATCATTAATTACCTTAGCAAGGCCATTAAAATTCTATTTATAAGGGTTGACACTCATTGACATGAAAGAAGCAAGAATACAAGTATACTCAAGCACTCTTCCCTATTCTCTGCATATAGCCTTCCAAGAGAATTTCAAGCCTATTCAAGGACTCATATAAGTCCCTAGTCATCCAAAGTATATCCATTTTCACATCTAGCATTATTACACCAAACATTTCAATGGGAGAGCTACATTAGCTCGATCCATCTTCAGAGTATTGGTATGTAGACATCATGCCTATACAGGGTGTGAAGTGTGTCTAACATATTTTTTACACACTAAACCCTTCTCTCTCTTTCCTAAGTTTCCATTCAATTTCAAGAACAAAGAGATCCTAAGGGTTTTTAAGATTAAATTAGACACACAATGAGCTATACAGGGTTTTAGACCTCAAAAATTCATAGACAAGGTGACACAAGTCTACCAAACAGAACTCAGAAAGCTTTCAGCCTCAAGACAACAATGCCAAAATAAGACTATAGTGCTAAACAATAAGGTGTCCACTTTCAGTGCTCCTATCTAACCTAGAAATGAATTTTAGGAACCTATTCCAACCTATTTTTTAGCCCTTCTCCTTCAATATTAGGTCATGTCTCAGTCTGGATTAACCAGAATAAGCTAAGTTCTATTTTCTCTCATTTCTTATTCTATTTATAAAAGACAAAAATACTATCTATTTACACAAATTAGTAGGTTAATTAAAGCATATTATTCACTGATTTACATTGCTCATACTCATTTATTATTTAGGAATTAAACATCTAATTGTTTAAAATAATAAAACATTTGGTGAACTCAACTTACTTCAAATTTTTGCACAAAACTCTTAGAAACCCTAGGGATAATTATTTCTAATTTTTTTTCATAGTTTTTTTATTTTTATTGAATTTAAAAATAAAAAATATACCAATTAATTACAAAAATATTATATATTTTGTTCAAACCCTAGTTTGCACATACTAAGTCCTTTTTGCATGCAAATATTTTTCAAACACTAGGAAAAATATATTTCTAATTTTAGAAATATTTTTTGATTTTTATTAAATTTTTCAAGTAAATTTTTACAAATGTCTCTAAAGTTTTCAAATTATTACATTCATTTTAAAAATATTCAATCAAAACCCTAGTTGCATCAACTAAACTCCCAGTTATTTTTTAGTACTTTTCACATCATTTCCTAAAATTTTAGTTGCATATCAAACTTATAAAATTAATTTTAAAATAACTAATTCATATTATTTTGCACAAGTATTTTTTGAAAATACTTAGTTGCATGTACTAGCTCCTATTTTGTTTCTTGCATTATCACCTTACATCCATAATTAAATTGTAAAAACGTTCATTTATTTACAAACTTCTCTTACATTTTTTTCAAATAATAAATAAATCATAATGGTCCCTATCATGTACAAGAATGATGAAGTCTATCATATGTTAGTACAAAGCTTCATCCTTTTCATTTCATGCTTATGTTTCATAATAAGGGATGATATTCCAAAATTTATTACTAAAATTGCACAAGATGTCAATATTTATTTTGCATACTCTCTATCTCTCATATGGAATTTTTTTCAAGTTTATCATGCCAAGCACATTAGAAATGTTATCTTGCATGTCAAAAGTTTCTATGCTTTTATGCAAAAAGTCATAATCTCTATCCTTTTCTTTATATCTCTCATATGGAATAATTTTCAAGCTTATCATGCTAAACATATTAGAAATGCCATAGCTCATGTCAAAGATATTTATGCATTCTTGCAAAAATCCATGCTCTCAACCCTTTTATTTCTATCTCTTGTGATAATTTTTTTTCAAGTTTATCATGCTAAACACATTAGAAATGTCATGATGCAAGTCAAAGTTTTCTATGCATTAATAGACAATTCCATGCTCTATATCCCTTGTTTTTTAATCTATCATGTGGAATGTTTTTTATAAACATATTGCTATACATGGTTTCTGCTTAGATGTATCTAACTCTTTGGATAATTTTAAGTATGTCCCTATCACTACTAGACACAAACAAACACTAGTGGTTATATCTATCCCTCCTTTTTTCAAACTTGATTCATCTAGCTTTTATCCCACACCTACTATCAGCTCTATGCCTATAATATATTATGCGGTACATGTTATTGCCCAAGTTTATGAAGATAAATACATTGATTACACCCATGGTTATAGTTTTTTCACTCAGGTTAGCACCCCTTCCGATCTAGTTTCAACTCCTCCACCTATTATAGTTATTCCTCCAATCCAAATTCAGCCACAATCAAGACTTTCATTGATAGCATTGAAAGTTCATACACCTACATAGCTTCAAGATTCTAAAAAACTTCCATATACCATATTCACACCCATGGTAGTCTCATGGAGATCTCATGCATCTACACATAGAGCACATGTTCAAAGAGCTTCTCCTACTCCCAGATGGGTCTCTAAGAGCCCTATAGTTGCATCTACTTCTCAAAGTTACAAGGGGACCCCATAGTTGGTTTCTAATACAGAGATTTTAGAGAATTTATAACACATATAGCTTTCATCACAATCTCAAACATACACGTGTACCTCATGATCACACATGATTCAATTATTCGATATAGGACACCATGATAGGGAGTCTTATTTGAGACTCATCGGTTAGTATCGTTTCTTCCCAATTTTTCTTGTACATAGCTTATATAAAAATATAAAAATAATATAAAAATTTAAAATATTAAAACATATCAAAAATACCAAAAATAATTTGATTGTATGCATCATCTATCCCTTACATTACTACTATCATGCTAGGACTTATATTTGTTTTTTCATGATATTGTATGTCAATTTTCTACATTGTCATGCATCTCTTGATCTTCTTTTTGTGTGTGGGATGACATCCATCTCTTTGATTACTTCATTCAATCCATTGAGGGGCCACTCCTACTTCTATATTTGAAACATACATTGATATACATACCCATTGGGGGCATCTTCTACATGACTACACCATCTAGGTTATGTCATTCCTACACTACACACTCTAAGTTATCATACTGATGTACATTACTTTATAGCTTACACAGATTACTATATCAACATTTCACTAGTATCTAGCACTTGTGTATCTCTTAGAATATATCTATTCTTATACTACACATGTTTTGCATACTTTCACATTTGATTTGATTAGTTAGATGTGATTGTATCTTTATAGCTATTACATGCTTTCTCTACTTACTTAGCATAGCTTATGTGATTGCATTTCTAATTCTAGCTTGTCTCCTACTTATACCTTAGGATATTTTCCAATGTCCTTTGCTTCCATTCATGTGTGTGCCTTAGGACACCTACCAATGTCCTTTGTTTGTACTCTTCCATGTGCTTGTGGCCCTTATGCTAACTTTGCTTATTTCACTTGTATGTCTATGTGGCATTTGAACATGCCTTCCATGCTTGTTTTCTAGTTTGAGTGGCATGTGCCCATTCCCCTTATTTTCATGGCCCCTTGACCATCCTTGTATGCTTCTTTTTTATTTCTTCTTGCTTGATTGCTTGTTTGCTTTTCAATGTGTGTAATGCCATGATCCATAACATGCATTTCCCCTTGCTTTCTTGGATGCCATGATGGACATCATGTTCCATCCCTGTAACTAAAAACTAACAACTAATATGTAACATTTTTAGTTCAATACTTTACACATGATTTCACATTGTTATATCTATCTAGGCATAGCCCTATTGATCTAAAAATCTATCAATATAAACATTGCTATATCTTGAAACATATTGTCAAATATCAAATGCTATATCATATATCTATACAACTTAACACACTTGTAGGACTATTCTTCTGAGGGCAATCATTATAGGTTCATCATTCCTACCCTCAAAAGAGGGGACATCAAATAGGGATTTTGTTACAAAGACCAAAGCACCTAACAATTAAAATAGTACCATTCAGACCACTCACTACAAAATCTAGAGGTCAAACTAGTCAAAATAGAGCAAAAAATAGTGATAGTTCCACATTAGTAACCAATTTTCATATTAAAAAAAATGTTGGAAGTGGACATTTTCACTAAACATAGGGGTGTCCATATTTTGGTCCTCTTGTCCAGGCAGAAAAACACTCAAGTTTTCTAGAAATAGGCAAAAAATTTAGTTCAAGGACAATTTTTACACTTTTAGATCAATCAGATTCAATAGTTTCAATACAAGTTTCTCAGATATAGGGGTTATGATGCACGACATGATGGTTCTCACTTTCATTTTAGATTAGGTATTTAGCATAACTTTTAGATTAGAATCAATGTTCTAGACATTAGTGATTGCAGGCAATATGCATGGCACATTGATCTTCTTTTATTTTTGAGTTCAATTATCATCTAGGAATTCTCAATAGTTATGTGTTGTACTCCATCTGTAGGTGGTTGGCATCACTTTCAATTTGAACTTTCATACAAGTTTAACTTTTTGAGTACCTGAGTTTTTGAGCTGGCTTTCATATAAGCTTAGTACATCAATTTTAGAGTGGCTTTCGTACAAGCCCAACCTCTATCTTTTGAAACGGTCAAGAGTGGCCTAGTTTCTAGCATACATTCAGGCTATCCATGACATATTATCAAATTTATAGCACATCCATGGAATCCATGAGCCATTTCATATGACATTTATTCTATATCGGTATCACTTTATAGCTTCACTTCATGGGGAAATGATGGAGCCAAAGGGTCAGTCTTTGTATTCTTGAGCCACCTATTCAAAGAGATTAGACACACATTCCAAACATTAATTAGCACACACATAATTCATTAACTTCACTTAGTTGACGATGATGGAACCAAAGGGCAAGCCTTTGCATTCTTAAGCCACCTTTTGGGAAATTGAGCACTTAGCTCTATTTATGATATTACTCTTGATTCAACACATACCCACCATAATTTAGCACAATCTAACATCACCATATGTTTTGTATTGGTTTGTGTACCCGATGAGGTATATTCATTCCTTTCTCTTCCTCTTACTCAACTTTTATATGTTTTAATTTTAGATATATCATATCTAGTAAGAACTGATCTACTATATGTTTTCATTTTTAGATTCACACTTCATAGCATGCTCTCTTTATGTACATCCAAAATCACATAACTTCATGAGCTTCTCCCTTACAGGTAAGTTTAGGTATGCTTTCTTTTTTTCTTTATCCTAGTATCTTGCTTTGTTGCATCACTAGAATAAAGGGGGGAAAATGTAGTTATATAAATATGAAATTGGATGACTTAGGCATGGATAATGACACCCAATACATAGGTTTTCTTTCTCACTCACACAACCCTTCTAGGCTATTCTTTCAATAATTCCCAAATATCCATAGCTTTCTGGACTTAGCTCTTTCAGACCCAGGTAGCCCTTTTAGGCCCAAATCTATCCCCCCATTTCTCATCCCCTTAAGACAATAGCACCAAAATTGGACAAGAGCACTGGAACCCAAGGTATCCTATTTATAGCACTGTTGTCTAAGTTTATTTTACCTCTAACGGTCATATTTTCTTAAATCCTTATCTTTTTCCCTATCAGCCTAATATAAGTTCATTTAACCCATGATAATTAATTACCATATAAAAGGCCATTCAAAGTCCATTTAGAAACGTTGGCACTCATTGATAGGAAAGAAACAAGAATACAAGTAAGTACACTCAAACACTCTTCCCTATTCTCTACATACAACCTTTTAAGATCATTTCAAGCCTATTTAAGCACTCATACTAGTCCCTAGTCATCTAAATTACATCCATTTTCACATCTAGTTGCATACTTCACACATAATTACACCAAGCACTTGAATAGGAGAACTACCTTAGCTTGATATCTCTTTAGAGTATTGACATGTAGGCAGTGTGCCCACACACCAGTTGTGGAGTGCATCTAGCGTATCATTTACACACTAACCCCTTCTCTCTCTTTCCCAAGTTTCCATTCAAGTTTAAGCATAAAGAGCTCTTGAGGGTTTTGAAGACTAAATCAAACACAAAATGAACTCCAGAGGCTTCTAGGCCTCAAAAATTCATAGATAGAGTGACATAGGCCTACCTAATAAAACCCAAAAAGATTCCAGCCTTAGGATAATAGCATTAGAATAGGACTACAATGCTACACAATAGGCTATCCACTTTCGATGCTCCTATCCAACCTAGAAATAAAGTTTAGGAACCTATTTTAACCTATTTTCCAATCTTGTTCCTCAGTATTAGGCCGTCTTAGTCTGGATCAACCAAAATAAGCTATGTTCTATTTTCTCTCACTTCCTACTATATTTAGAAAAGGTAAAAACACTATCTATTTACATAAATCAATAGATTAATTAAAACATATTATTCATTGATTTACATTGCTCAGACCCATTTATTATTTAGGAATTAAACACCCAAGTTTATAAAACAATAAAATAGAAAGCAAGAGCTTCAAAATCTTCCAAAAGTGTTGAAGAAAGGGGCACTAACAAGGGCACAAAATATCTCCTCATGTCTCTCCAAGTTATAGATTTGGCAAGGGAATATTATAAAAACTTGCAAGCTCAATAGATGGCTGAAACTCTCAAAGCTCTAGTACCATTTAAGGAATGGTAAAAATATTCTATGAAGCTAAGATATGAAGACTTCATAACAAGAACATAAAAAATGTAGTTGCAGACAAATGGAATGCAATGCAAAGTAAACCAAATGATTATTCAGAGTATAAGATAATGAGATGTTATTACAAAGGTACACACTTGATTGTATAAGCAAGGAGAAATATTAATCTAGCCAATCTAAATAATGTAAGATAAATCTTCATATATAAAAAATCCACTACAAGACAAAATAACTAGCTAATACACTAGTAAACATGATAAAATGTATAAAATACATAATCTAACATAGCTTGTAGATGAGACTCAATTCATTCCACCACAATAGCTCCAACAAGGCCTCCAACAAAAGAAGATAGTCATTAAACCATAATCAGATAACCAACAATAATAATAATCTTTATCATCAAATTGTATATAACTAAGTCATCTACAGTGCAGTCAAAACCAACACAACATTAACCTATTATGTGACCACTTCAAAGTATACCACCATCCACTCAGTAGGCACTACGCACTCTAAATTTTGTATTTTTTGCATAATTTTGTAGGATATCCTTAAGCATTAGGAGTGGGGCTAGGTTGTCTAAAAACTAGTACAGGGTGGCCACTTGGTTATGTTAGTTTATTGAAAATATGAAGGTGTAGTAGGTTAGTATACCACTTAGTTGAAAATCCAAAATGGTTGATAGGTAGTGAACAAAGTGTAAAAACTAGTAAACGACACCTAGAGTAATAATCATAACTCTTATTTATGGTTTATCCCTCAACTTCAGACTAGAATATATCTATGTGACTTTGTCTCATGTTATGATAAAGGTTTGAGTCTAAGAAAGTGTTGGGTGAAGAACAAGGGTTACCAAAATTGCAGAGTATAGTTGATGAGCATGTGTGCAAATTATTCTATGTTGTCTTTTGTATAAGCTTTTGTATGTATTTGACCTTTGTAAAACATAATGATAGGTGAAAAAATGCAAAGTTCCACTTATTTTGGTCATGTCAAAAGGCTAGAATATGAAGAGATAACACTGAGTAAAACTTGATATATAAAACTCATGTGTAATTATATATGGTTATGAATATGATAGAGATTAATACAATGTTCTGAATGGTTTTTCTATGCATTTTTTACTTATTTTTTCTAAATATTAAGTACTATGGTTTTTTTAATATGTTATTCATATAGCTTATAATGCTAATTGTTCTGGTTTCATTAAGTTTGCTTGTCTTCATATAATGAGCCTAACTTTGTCTGCTAAAGACTAGGTTTAAATTGAATTACCATTGATTGTTTTTGTTCTTACTAACTACATAAGTTAACCCTATATTAGCATGCTCTAGAGTTTTCCAAGACCTCTACTAATAATCATCTCTAGTAGCATCTTAAGGCCAACACGATTCACCCACTTAAAAGAATATTCTTTCTTTGCTTTTTATGTTTTAAAAGTTTCATTTTATATTTATTTTTAAGATATGGACAATGATTATTTCAATTTCATTACATAAATTTTCACACTTGGAGCATCCTCCCAATGATGAAGTGTGTTCTAAACACTTAGGTATGTCTCTTTATCCTTTTACTCTAGCATTGTATTTCATGAAAAAATATGATAATAAAACATAGGCATTTATAGACACTAAAATATATTATTAGAAACTTAGAAATTTCAATATTGAACTCTTTATCTTAAATGAGTTTTGCATACACATATGGATATTATACACCCTTCTCTCACATTTTCATGGTTTCTATGGTTCCAACCTTCCAAATTTACTATCAGTCACCTAAAATTTCCTATTTTATGCCTAATGTGTTTAAAATCATTCTTAGATTGTCTCCATCATTAAATCAGTATTTTTTTAGATGAGTTCATAAAATCCAAATGCCTACAAAATTTTGAACTTGGATAATTTTATTTAACTCGTCCTTGTGCAAATCAATAATCATTTTATAAATTCAAGTCATCTTCATAAGTAGGCTCATACACTTTATATTTTAGTGGTGTGAGTAATTACCCAAAGAGTCTTATATAAATACAAAATGTGTCTTCACCTTTTGACTATCTAAAACTCATCAAAGATACATTTATACACTTCTACACATTCAAAAAAACTGCTCTATGCATCCCATTTAAACCATTAGGTATAAGAAGTAAGTCCTACTCAAATTATGAAGTATTCAATGCAAGCCAAAGTTTCAATTTTTTAAGTGTCAAAATTTAGATTAAAGGTTACATTCTTTAAAGGATCATCATTTCACACATACACCTAATACAAATAACTATAGGGGATTTAAATCACTTCATCAAAGAATTAGATATTTAAGCAACACTCAAAAATTTATTAGGGAGTATTTGAGGTTAGCTCAACCCACTACTCTTCCCCTTTTTTAGGCTTAACCCTGATTTCAAAAGTGGACATATTTTTAGATATTGCACACATGGCTAGAATTTGATATTATACACAGATACATATTAAAAATAGACATATTGACCTATGATAAAATAGAGATGTAAAATATACATACATGAATCCAAAAGAATATGGTAACATATGGAGCATGCATCAATAGAATGACATATTTACCTCGGCAAATCTAGAAACCTAACTCTATATCCAAGTGACACTTGACTAGTTTTTAGATGTTTCTACCACCTTTATTCATTCTCAAACATGTACAAATAAATAAATATGATAAATATCTTAATCATTTAGTACTCTCAATAATTAAAAATTATAATTGTATAATCATATTCTACCTTTAACATTCAAATTATTGTTTATTTATATACTTTTTATAACACAATCAAATCAAATTTTTATCTTGTTTAGGTTCACATAGTCAAAATAAAGTAAAATACTATGTAGCAACTTTTAGTAATGGTTTTGGTGGACACAAACATACATCTAGTATAAAGCTCTAAATAAAATCACAGATGATGGAAAATAATAATTAATATTTAATCATTAATCATTAATAATTAATAATAATGTGAAAATAAGTCATACAGTCTAACAGAAATCACAAATTGTAAACATGCATTAAAATAAAGTTACAAAAATTTAATAAGATCTATATATCATTGAATAAATCCACATATTTCAACCGAAAAAAAGGTATAAAATATATATATCTAAAACAATGGAAATTGCAATAATAAAATAATATCTTTAGATCATTAAATTTAGCCCATATTTCTTTTTAAAAAGGGAAAAACGTGTTCACAAAAATAAAGGAGTAGAAATTCACAATACCAATTGTGGATTGAAACATGTTACCAAAATAATTGTATATTTGAGGGAGCGAAGTCGATGGCATGGCAGCGAGTGGAGGCAAGGAAGGGGACAACCCGAATGAGGGTTCTGGTAGCACGCAGATGCTACAGGAGGAGATCCAGTGGGGGAAGGAGCCGCTGGTTGCAAATGAACACCCAAGGATTTTGAAAATCAATGGTTGCTTTCCACGGTCTCAGGAGAGACCTATTTTGGTGATACCAGTAGATTCTATCAAGGAAGATGTGGATTATTTGTCTGCCCATACCCTGATATGCAAGTTTATGGGAATTCAAATCTCCCAAGCAGCCTTGGAAACCTGGTTACGTAGTACCTGGCAGGTAGATGGTGACATGGACATTATGTTGGCTGGAAACAGCTACTTTTTGGTAAATTTCTCCTCTGTTTCGTATAAAAATTGAATTTTTGAAGGTGGACCCTATTTCTTTGATAGAATTGGATTATTCATCAAACCCTGGCACTCAAGCTTTAATTCTATAGAAGATTTATCTACAAAATTACTTGTGTGGGTCCGACTTCCTAGGTTACCCCTGGAGTTTTGGAGAGAGGATATCCTCCATCAAATTGCTGCTCTATTGGGCACACCAATTGCTGTAGCACACCAATCAATGGACAAAAAACTCATTTCCTATGCCTGAATTTGTGTAGAAATGGATCTGAATAACCCACTACCGGATACCATGGAAATTTGCCTGAGAGGCTCATCCTGGGTCCAACAAATTGATTATGAAGCCATACCCTTTTGATGTAGAATTTGTCATATTTATGGTCATCTGCATCGCCAATTCCCCCAGGCTAGGCACTTCACAGGGATGGAGTCTAGCAGAGGCAAGGATTCAGGCCAGTTGGACAAAATGGGATCATCCAAGCTTGGTTCGGATAAGGCAACAATGGGAAGCTTCATTCGAATGGGGATAATCCTACTAGTGGTCAGTCAGATGCCAATGGGCCTGATAATGAAGGCTTCACCCTAGTAAGACGAAGTGTGAAAGGTAGGGGGTAGAAGCGTAGGAACCAAGATAGACCCCTTGAGGGGGGGTTTAATCATTTTGAAACCCTAGATTGCATGGCCATTGAGGATGGCATTCCCCCAGAGGAGCTGGCAGTACCCTTGGAGGGCGTGGAGAAGGGCTCCCTCCCCACTGAACCCCAGGACATGATTATTCAGACAAATAAGCAGACAGAGGATGCGCTGGTGGAAGGAGCATTGGCAGCGCTTTTAGAGCACCAGAATAATGAAACCAGTTGGGCAGATTTGGTAAAGGACAAGGATACACCCTGGAAAGACAAAGGTTCTTTGTCAGCTTTGGGTATTTTACAGAGGCCACTCAAGAACGTCTCTTTCACCACCCCAGCTAAAGCAGGGTGCAAGAAGGATCATGAGAAAATCCAACGAACAGGGGACTTATTGGTGGAATTAGGGGCGGTCAAGACCCTAGATGAACACTTCACTCAATCCACCCAATGATAGTCCTGTCATGGAATGTAAGGGGATTGCATAGTACCCCCAGACAAAAATCTATGCAGAAGTTGCTTAGAGAGCATTCTCCTGATATCATCTGCATTCAAGAGACCAAGCTCCTTGTTGAAGCTATGATCAGTTGTTTGTCAAAGTTCTGGGCCTGGGCGTAATGCCAGTGCGTGGGAGCCATAGGAAGTGCAGGAGGACTAGCCATTTGCTAGGATCTGGTGAAGGTCACGCCACAACTATGGGTGGCGAGTCTCTCAGCACTTACTATGGTTGCTTCCTCTCTTGAGTGTGGGGAGCTGATCCTCGTCACTAATGTATATGCACCTGGAGATTTATCTGGGCAACACAAGCTTTGGGACCATTTACGGTATGTGCGAAGCTATTTTCCTTATTTGCCTTGGATAGTGAATGGGGACTTTAATGCTATCCTTAGCCTGGAGGAAAAAAGTGGAGGATTAGCACGCCTTGATCCTACAATGGAGCTATTTAGACAGAATATTGACAGGATGTGCCTGGCAGATGTTAAGCCCATTAATGGGTGCTTCACCTGAAATAACAGAAGATCAGGTAAGGATGCTATTTCTGAGTGTTTAGATAGATTCTTAGTGTCTTGTTTTTGGCTTTCTAGTGCTTTTTCTTTGGCTTCAAAAATCTTGGATTGGCATGGGTCAGACCATTGGCCTATCAAGCTGACAACCAGGTACATCTCTGGGCCCAAGAAATCACCCTTTAAATTTTAGCTTATGTGGCTTCAGGATCCCTCTCTTCATGATCTCATGACCAACTGGTGGAGGTAGGGAGGACTGGCTTATGGCACGGCCATGTATTCATTTGCTAAAAAACTCCAATTTGTGAAGCAAAAGCTATAGGACTGGAATAGAAACAACTTTGGAAATCTCCATGTTATGAAGAATAAGGTGCAAGAAAGGCTAAATCTTATCACCAGACAAATTCTTGATTTCGGGTTGACAGAGGACCTGCATAAGGCTGAATTTTCTGCTCTGAATGACCTTTCAGAATGGGAACTCTGAGAAGAGATCTTTTGGAAGTAGAAGGCCCATATTGACTGGCTACAAGAGGGAGATAGGAACATAGCATTCTTCCACAAATCAGTCCAGGCTAGGTGTAACACAAATTTCAGACCTTCTCTTGTGACTCTGGATGGTACCTGAGTTACTTCATCTCCTGATATTTCTGAGGAGGCCATGAGATTTTATTCTGAGCTCCTATCTGGCACTTCTCTTACTCCTGATCTAGGGGAGAATGAGATCTTGGCTTGCATACCATCTCTCATTATGCCAGAAATGAATGATGCCTTATTGAGACTGATCGACAAGGAGGAAGTTGAACGTGTGGTTTTTAGCATGCATAGAGGAAAAGCCCCAGGCGCATATGGGTTTCCTGCTAAATTTTTTCAAGAGTTTTGGAGCATTATCAGCCACGACTTAATGGAAGTTGTGCAGGAGTCTTTCCTCAACAAAGAAATGCTCAGAGCATTTAATGCTACATTCCTAATGCTCATTCTGAAGGACAAACAATTTAATTAATTGAAGTAGTTCAGGCCCATAGCACTTTGTAACATGGTCTACAAAATTATTACTAAACTCATTGCTGAATGCCTGAAAGTTTGGCTCCCCATGATCATTTCTAAAGAACAAGGGGGCTTTGTTGCAAGAAGGCAAATCCTGGATGGAGTGGTGATTGCTTCGGAAGCAATACACTCTATGTCCAATTCTCAAGAGATGGCTATGTTCATCAAGCTGGATCTGGTGAAAGCTTATGACAGGGTTGATTGGAGATTTTTGTGATGAATTCTTCTGGCATTTGGCTTTGGGCAGGACTGGGTAAAATGGGTGTTTAGCTGTGTTACTATGCCCTCATCAATGGGGCATTATCCAGACTGTTTGGCACCTCTAGAGGACTTAGACAAGGTGATCCGATTTCCCCTTATTTGTTCATTATTCTTGCTGAGGGGCTGGGTCGCTTTATTAAGTTTCAGGCTTCACAGAATGTAATTCAGGGATGGCAGTGGAGAACTGGGTTGACTAAGCTGACTCACCTCTAATTTGTGGATGACACTATCCTGGCTGGTAAAGCCCAGATTAAGGAGGTGAAAGATTTTTGAAGTACTTTAGATATCTATCTAGCAGCTTCTGGTCAGAAAATCAATGAGCATAAGTCCTCCATTTTTTTTATTTAATACTCCTGAGGCTATCCAACATAGGATTGCTGCTATCCTTAGATTTCATATCCAGACTCTCCCGGTCACCTATTTGGGGGTTCCTATTGTGGTCGGCAAGTAGCCCAGACTTTTTTGGCAGAATGTTTTGGATAGACTGAGATAGAGGGTTAATCATTGGACCCATCGTTGGCTCATGACAGCAGGAAGGGTGACTCTTTTTCAATCCATGATTCAGGCATTGCCCATTTATCGAAGCATGGTCCAGGTTGCTTCGATGTATTTTTTAAAGGAATTTGATGCGCTTGCTCAACAATTCTTGTGGAGTGGCAATCTTAGGAACTCAAAATGGAGTCTGGTTAGTTGGAACATTATATACCGACCTAAGAAGGATGGGGGGCTTGGGTTGAGATCAGCTATTCTGTCTAGTCAGCGTCTTGCGGCTAAATTGTATTGGCGGTGGTGCACCAGCCAATCCCAGCTTTGGGCCCATATTTTGTCATCTAAGTACTTTCCTGGGGTTAACCCAGCTGAGATTTTGAGAATGACTATGGAGGGTAGAGGTTCCATGGTGTGGAACACCCTCAAGCTTGGAGCACAGTTGGTGTAATCGAGTCTCTTTTGGGTCTGTAACAGAGGTTCTGAAGCACTTTTTTGGGATGACTCTTGGAATGGAGCCCCTCCCCTTCGATCCTCCCATCCATAGCTGCATCCTCTGAGGGAGGCCTTCATCAATGCTGGTTGGACTAAGGTGGAGCAGTATAAAGAAGCATACAGTGTGGGGCCTTGTATTGTGTACAAATGGAAGAATGAGTCTAATTGGCTACAGGGAGGATCGATGGAGATTAGACAGGAACTAACTCAGATACTTGCTGGTAGAGCTTGCAGCACCTTGATGGAGAATGACATTTTGGCCTGGGGAAGTGAAGCCAATGATCAGTACACAGTCTCTTCCAGATATCATGAACTTATTAAGAATTGGGTTGGAGGAGTGGACTTTGTCTGGGGTAAGCTAATTTGGAATGCTACCTCTTAGCTGAAATGCAATTTTTTCATTTGGACACTCTTCTACAACCGGTGCTTGACTTGGGATAATCTATGTAAAAGAGGTTATCAAGGTCCTTCAATCTATTTCCTCTACCACAGCAGTGAGGAAAATGGGGCACACCTTTTCTTTCACTGCTCCTTCGCTAAGGGATTATGGCATCTGTGGTGGGAAGCATGGGAAAGCCCATGCTGGCATGTTTCCTCCTTAGCTGACTTCTAGCAGCATCTGGGTCGACCTCCCTCTAAGGCGTCTATACTGCAGACAACATGGATTATTGGTCTGGTTTTTATACTTTGGAATATCTTGATTGAACGAAATGGAAGGATTTTTTGGGAGACCTGTGGAGATATCAAAAAGGTGTGTTTGAAAATTCTCAATGCATTACAGGAAACACTCCTGGTCAAATGTGGTAAAGTGGCAAATTTAGATCCTGCTACAACTAAAATCCTCAAGCGGCTATCCCCTGTTTCGGCTGGTGCCGACTCCCTTCCTTGCCCTCCATGTCCCACGCCTAGGACGAAGCAACAAGCGCGTCTGATTAATCACCTGGGGTGTTGGACGTTGCCTGAGGAGGGGCATATTAAAGTCAATGTTGATGGTTCGTCAAGAGGCAATCTCGGGCCTGTGGGGATTGGCAGACTGGGCAGAGATAGCAGTGGTTCAATTAGGTTCTTATTCTCCATTTACAAAGGCCATTTTACCAATAATTTGATGGAGGCGATGGCAATCCTGGAAGCGGTCTAGTTCTATTTTAGACAATCTTTTCTTAGTGTTATTTGTGAGTCTGACTCGCAGGTGATTATTAACCTGTTGAATAATGGTAGCATTGATAGTGTTGATTGGCAGCTGGCCTCGATAATTAAACAAATCCGTCAAATGAGTGTGTCCTTTGAGTGTATCTTCTTTAAGCATATACCTCGTGAATGGAATGGAGTTGCAGACGGATTAGCCAAATGGGCCTCAGAGAATGGGCTGAATTGGTGTATTCAGGATTAGCAGATGATTTTGAGTGGTTTAACCCATGCTCTGGCTCAACTTCTTGAGCAGGACTTGGGTATGTAATTTCTTAGTTTGCGTGTTCTTTCAATAAATTTTTACCCCTTTTAGTTGCACGTTCACAAAAATAATAATATTAAAGATTAAATTAAGAAATGTTTTTTCATGGTCCATCACTACACAATCTATACATCGAATCTCTATTCCCAAACTCTTTTTCTCCTCCTTTTCTAAATCTGACCATTAACCTCTTTAAGTGGACATGTGTTCTTTTTAAAACCAACATTCTTTATTAATTTCGATGTTCATTTTTACCAAAAAGCTTACCTTCATGTTTAAGGTGACGTGTTTAGCCTTTTTTAACATTTTTATGCATAAATAATAATAAAAAATAAATTAAAAAATGTTTTTTCATCATCCATCACTATACAATTTGTACATTGAATTTCTATTCCCAAACTCTTTTTCTCCTCCTTTTTTAAATCTGACCATTAACCTCTTTTAAGTGGACATGAATTCTTCTTAAAACCAACATTCCTTATCAATTTCATTGTTCATTTTTACCAAAAGATTTACCTTAAATTTTAAGGTGATGTGTCTAGCCTTTTCTACCATTTTTATTTTATTCATACTATCACTATGAATTCAAACTTTTGATTCACTCAAGTCCATCCAAAGAAAGAAAGAAAAATTCACTGTTAAATCCTAACCACTCATGCATTTGGGAGTGCTTAATATATTTCAAAATAAAATCATCATAATGACCATTTTTCACTATTCTTTATTGTTTTATTTATTTATTGTTTCCACTTATTATATTTTATTTATATGTGGAAAATCCACCATTCTTTTCACCCATGTTTATAAATATGAAGTGTTTATTTTAATTAAAATATTTAGTATGTAAGGTGATCTTAACTAATTATGGAGTGTTGGATGGTATTAAAATATCTATCATATTTAATCTGTTACCACTATTTTGCTAGGTTGACTCAAATACTATTATGATGGACAATATACAAACCCTTACTAAGTTATCTCATCACCATTACAATTTTTTTACCTTTATAATCCTTCATATCTTCTACATATAAACCAAATACATCATATTATTTTATAATATGACAATGGTGAATCTATAATCTCAATAATAAAGAAAACTACAATTCATTGTAAAAATCATCATTTCATATATAAATAAAATCCCACAACATTATTTTATGTAAATGAGTAATATAACTTTTCAATCTAAATAAGAAATAATGTGTATTGACACACACATATATAACCTTGCATACAATTTTCTCAATAAAATTTCTATCATCAAGTAATAGAAAAATACACAAGTTTATAATATAATAAGAGTTTTAAGAAAGACTTCTAAGATCCATAAAATAGACATCTCAAAGAGGTACGCTATATGTATTGCTTGTTACTTATTGCTTTTATTTATTGATAGATTTTTTACATTGATTTATGTATTTCATTCCACTATTTTGTAATTAAATATCTTCATTTTTTTTTTTAAATTGTATATTTCTATTGTCTTTTTAATCTAACTTTTGTAATAATTATATGCTTTTGAAATTTGAATGTATTATACACTAAAATTTAATGTTATAAGATTTGTACTAAATTGTATCTTGAATGTGCATTAAATTCATATTGTGTTTCTGTTTTGCTATAATCTTATTTACCTTCATTACTTTGTTATAATCTTATTTATCTTCATTATTTTATATTAATATGATTTGATCATTCCACATTTTAGAAATCTTATACACTATTTTTTTCAATCTCTTTTATTTTTTTCATTCTTTTTTATTTTTTTCATTCTCTTTTATTCTCATTAATTTGATGTAAAAATAATAATTTCGAAAAACTTATTTGCATTATTTTTTCCCACAATTATTTAGATACTTCACATATGAATCAGCATCTCGTTAAAAAGGAATAAACATATACTTACATCGCTTTTTAACAAATTTGTTTGGATACTCAATGCATATGATTTCAACTTTTCTACATGTTTGTTTCCTTATAGTGAGGCATATTCTCAAACCATATTCTCAAACCATATGCCTACTATGTATACAGTTGGATTTAGAAGAGTTCCTTAGTTGAAATTGGAATGGGTAAAAGTTTAGCCAAGGGTGACATTATGCTTCTGAGCTGGCATGCATATGGCCATGAACATCTAATTGAAAATTAGAAGAGTAGCAGCCATCGATGGCAAATGCAGGTAATGAAGATGATGAAAGATGTCGTTTATATTATAGTGATGGTCATTACGGAGTACTTAACACGCAAGATTTTTTTCGCTACACAGTCAATGGTACAGATAACCGTTTTGTGAACATGAACGACGCAAATTACGCCGTGAATCGCGTATCCTACACTTTTCCTCTCGACTCTTCTCAAGCCTTGCGTAAACAACATATCAAGCACGAATACCAACATCTAACAATGTAAATTTATTCCACAAAATGCCGACGACGGATGCTATTTTCAAAGGAGAAACTTTCATCTGAGAGTCATAAAAAAGTCCCATCCACTCATGGTATATATCGAAACTTAATTTTTTTTTTTGGGAAATCTTTCACTACCAAATTCAATCTCGCTGCCATATCAAAATCCCCATCCAATCATGGTATAGGTAACCACAAGAAACTTTGCAAACTAAAAGTAAGTCTTGCATTGCCAGTGGATGGTGGACCATCGTTGAGATTTGATGGAGATAAAATTAAATGTATTTGTCGTTACACTAGAATTGAATGATTACGTTACAAATATAACTTAAAATATTAAAAACTATATTTAAATAGTACTCTCAAAGTAATTTAAATACATTAATACGGTATTATAAGATGTAAAGAAATTAAATAGTTAATAAAAACTAGGGAAGGTTTAAGAATGGAAAAGCTTATATACTAGTACTCAAATATGTTTAAAACCAATAAAAATGTGTGGAACAATGTTAAATCTCATATGACTTGTCATTAAGACTTGCAAAGTTTTTTAACTTTTTTTGATTGGTTGTTGTATGTTGTCATTGAATGAAATTTAGATGTTTTAATTTTTATGATTAAGTTTGATAAAACAAATTCTAAAAAAAATGTAAGAAAATTAGTGTTATATATGACTGCCTTCAAATAAATAATTGTAATATGATAAATTAATTATGTATTTAAATTGAAAATTTTCATGAACAACTTAATTATATTATTTATTTTGATGAAATTTTATCTATATTTAAATTATTTTACACAGAATTTTATAAATTATTATTATTTTAATAATATTATAAACATATATATATTTTTGTCATAATTAAATAATAAGAAAACTTATTTAACATACAAACAACAATAATTTTTTTTAATAAAAAAAGAATGGTGATTTGTTGTTTTAGACTTTTCATTGTCTAATCCCTTTCTTCATTAAGAAATGTTTTTAGATAGTTATATGTAATGTGGGTCCCTTTTATATATGTGTATTATCAGATTAATATGAAAAAAAATATTATTAAGATAATAGATTACTTTATTTGTCAATGTCATTTTACTCCTCGTTCTTCATTTTAGAAAACAATTACTATTGAAGAAGGGAACCAATGTGTTGGCTTATCCAATCAATTTAGAATGTGTTTTTGACTATTTAATATAAAAAGATAATTAATACATAGACATCATGATAAAAATAAAGTGACGATTATATTTATGATAATACAATGAACCACAATAATAAGATGAAATTATGGTTATAAATAGTAACAAATGGAACAATGAAATGAATCAAACAATGAATAACAATGAAAAAAATATAAAATGATAGAATCTAATACACCAGGGCAAAATCTTCAGATTTTGAATATAGAATTGACTATCACTAGAACATAATCAATGTTCTGTTGAATGCGTATAAGACATAATCAATTGATTGTCAAATGTGTACCACTATTGGTGTTGAATGTGTGCTTTTAATATAAATTTTATTTTAATTTTTCTTTCTTTCTCATATAAATTAAGTAGATAGATATTTTATATTTGTGAGTAGTTTATTTTTCTTTTCTCTTTAAACTTACATTATTAACAAATCTGTAGTCTCATTTATATGGATAATAATATTTTTAATTAAAAAATATTTAATATAATATTATATTTGAAGTTATTTTTTAATTGATTTTATACATTGCTACTAAAATATTAAATTATGAATTAAAAAAATTAAAATAAGTGATTAAATGTGAAATTATTTTTTAAAAAATTAGAAAATAAAATAACACCTTCACAAAAAAAATCAAATAATTAATTTTATATGGAAATAAAATTTCAATCATTTTTTCACTCTTTTTTCTTTGAATGTGGGATTTCTTTCCTAAAGTTTCTCACTTGATTATATGATGAAATTGATATGTGTTTGTTTTTTTGGTTATGGTAGTTATTTTATTGTATTTTTATACTTTTTAATAAGTTTTCTAGGGAATTTATGTTATTTTTCATTTATGGAAGAAAATATTGTGTGATATAAAGATGATTATTCTAAAGAAGAATTTGAGAATAAATAATATTATACAATAAAAATTAATGAAGAATTTTGACTAAAAAATTTAAATGCTCTAAACAAAAATGAGGACTTCACTTTCAATATTATGTAATTTTAATAGACCATATGAAAATGAAGACTTTTTTATTTTTATGTAATTATCATAATCCAAACAAAAAAATAAAAAAATTAAATTTTAAAAATTCTATTTAATATTATGAATAATAATTCATATTTTATTATAATTAATGAATGATTTCTTACTTAAAGTGGATAAGCACCATTTTCATGACACTCTTTCTTTTTTTATCTTCTACTACCCTAATTCATGTGGTTAGTTATATTTTCACTTACTTTTAAAAAACATATAAATTTCATTTATCATGCATCTAAGTTCAAACACTCAAGTTTCATTACATATATAATTACTTGGCTCTTAATTTTATAATTTTAATGTACAAATGCCAAAGAAGTTGTTGTGGTTTACTCCTTTCATTTTCATAAATTTTTATTATCTTTTTGTTCCCATAATTATGTGTTGTTAAATAAACTAACATTCATAACAATTGATTGTTTTCACATTAATTTTTGTGTTTGATGAAATAAAAAATTTAAAATATATATATATATTAATGTTGTGTATTAATTTTTTTAAATGGTGGTAAGTTTAAATTTGGATTTAATTTAAATATAAGGATTTTAGATCATCGATTAAACTTTATTTATCAATATAAATTTAAAAAACATCATATTTGTACTAAAAAAAAATATATATTTTTTATTTTATGAATTTAAATGTAATAATTAAAATTATATGTTTTAGAGGTCCAAAATTGGGTTGAATACATAGTCTCACATTATTAATGTAAAAATTCAGACAACATGTGTCAATAAATTAAAAAATATAAAATTAAATATTTTTTCCTTGTTATATTTAGTGTATGTCGAGGCTTAATGTACCTTTTATCATAAAAACATCTCATGCAAACCTTTGTTAGTGATACAAAATTGAAATTTTGACATTAAACTTGTCTCAATCTCCTTAAAATCTATAATAATAAAATATCATATGAAAATCATTTTAAAACTATGGAATAAGATAGATATATGATAATACCATTAAAATAGAAAATAAAATCTATTTTATGGATAAAAAAAATAAAAATAATAATTGAATGATTGAAATAATAAATAAAAATGAATTTCAATAAAAAACATAGAATATAACACACCTAGAAAGAAACTTTGGATCATATAATTTGATTTGTACTATGTGGGTGACTATGTAACTTTATGTGAAATCAAACATATAATTGTCACTAGGATAGACTTGGTGTTAAATTCAATGTATATGGATGCAACTCACTAGCCTCAAAATGTGTACTTCTATTGTTTTTGAATGTGTACCATTACACCAAGAGTGTCTTCTTATCAATTTAAAATTTTTAAATTTTTTAGTCACTTTTAATACATGTGGTGGATAGGGTTATGCAATAGATGTGTGTAATTAATAGGTAGGATGTTTTATTTTGTCTTATCTTTCAATATTTAACTTAACCTTCAAATTTAGGAACGAAATAACTGTGTGTAAGGTTAGGTCGATGTATCTACCCCTTAAGGAGTTGTAAATAAATATCTTACACACTTTTAATCAAATTTAATATAGTTCTTTCATGCATGTGAGTGAATTTAAATTGAGAGAAATGAGTTCATATCCTCCCTAGTAAAACCAATCCTACTAAGTGTAAATTAACGTAAATCCTCTTTTGTTAAAAGTTGATAATGGAATAAGACTTGAAGATGATGTATAAACAATGAATTATCAATGTGAAGCATCCTTAAAAATTGTAATAATATATGTACTCAATATGTTTCTCAATAATTTTAAAGAGAGATCTAATTTTGATTAATAATTTGTGAATAATTAAGATTTCAATAGTGTATATAGGGATATCTAGGACATTACATGTTATGGAAAACCATGGAATAATGTGATAAGTGAAATTAAATACATGAAAAATCATGCTAAAGTATAAGGACCCAAAAAACATAGAGGCATAATTGGTAGATCACTATTGTGTATGGGATAGAATTAGTGGTTTAGAAATTATGTATGAGGTGAAATAAATGCTAAGAATGAGGGGAAGAATGTTAAATAAATTGAATAAATAAAACATAAAATATGATGACAAATTAATTTGAGGATGTATAGATCAAACAAGGATAATGAGAGTCAAGTGTGGTCTAAAAAGTGTCTTTGAATATTCAAATGTAAATAAGTGGACCAAGTGTGATAAAATAGATAAAAGACACAATGGAAAAAGGTTTTGTAAAAAAAAATGTCTTAATAAAAATGAGATAATTCTGAAGACAACTCACTTGAATCATATTTATAGCCTCTAAGCCCCATTTATCCAGCTAATGTATAAACAAAATGTTATTGAATCCCCATCATCTATGAACAAATGTATGTTTTCTACAATCCATTGTCTTTATTAAGAAAATGATAATATAATCCTTACTAAATATTAGCACAAAATTCCCATACCATTTTAAAACTTCCATATAAACATAAATATAATTATAACCTCTCATAACTTAATCAATGGAAATAAACAAAATAATGGTAACAAAAGTCCATCACTTCTGATATAATATTAAATAATTAAATAATTTATTAATAAGAAACATTACATACATTACCAATTACATAACATGAAATTAGCATTAACCCAAACTAAAAAAACTACCTACTATTACATTATCCCCACTCTCTACCTATGAGTATTAATTATTATTTGCTATTAAAAACTATATATTAGCTAACTATTAAAAACATCGCCAAAAATATACATCATATTAGCTCAAAACATTTAATCAAATTAAATAAAACTCTAAGCCTCTGTTTTAAATTAACCCACACATTCTATACATGAATAAATAATGTTATATGGATGGACATATATCTCAGTCTAATTTCTAAGTGTCCTTGTATAGATTGGCTCTTTCGTCATGCAACAACCAAATGGAATCTTCACACCATACACATTCAATGATAAATCAAATAAGCCTATCATTAGTGATATTTATTTCATTATTTATATATGTATACTTCATATTTTTACCTCTACTTCCTTAGCTAGGATTAAGAATGTTGTTGAGTTGGCACAATCCCATTCAACACAACTACCTTACCTATTTGGCACTATCCTAGTCTCAAAAATATCTATCATATTACTATGGATACATCCATTATGGGATTGTTCTCTCTTAGTTTTTTTTGGTATAATTTATATGCTTTTATGTTCTCTTTATATGTACATACCCAATGCTTTTTCTTATTCCAACACTGATGAAACATAAAACTAACAAAAGCAAAATTTCAATAGGCATCTTTTCTTCACAATTTATTGAGAACTATTATTTATTAATTATTCATGAATTAAAATTATTACATAAAATTATATAAATAAATTTGAATTTGAAATTTATTTTGACATGTAAAATAATAAATAATAAATAAATCAAAAGGGTATTTAAGATTAACTTGCTTTTTAGAAATTATTATTTTTATCAACTTTTATATGCAATATTAGATGGACTTAAAAATATCCAAGTATTCAATAACAACAAATTAAAACCCATGGAGAAATTTCAACTCAACTTCATTTCTAATCACAAAGATATATAATTTTTAAAATTCTAAAATTACGGAAAACATACTTAGAATGCAATTTTGGACCCTTATATGGTCATTTATGGCCATCAAAATATATATAAATAAACCTTAAATGTCTATCACATGTTATGGATGAATTATCCTCTCAGATATACTCATTTAAAATATTAGATCTTAAATAGCTTCCCAAATCAAAATTAATGGCCTTTGTGACATGTATCTGCATCATTCTACTATAACTAAAAATAACTAAGCTCTTGCAAGTTGCCCTAATTGTATTCATATCATTTATTATTTTCACTATTATTCAATTCCCATATAAAATATAAGTTTTTTCCTTTTTTTAATCCTTCCCATAGTACCAAATATATAATATAGCTTCTGTGTCTTGTGATCACTATCTTCTTATTAGTTTCTACTTTTCTTTATTCTTCCTTGGTACTTATTACCTAAAATACACTTATTAATTTTATTACCATTTATTATATTCTCCATGATATGAATATAAATCTAAAAAATCATATAATAAATAAACATCAATTTTTTTAAACTCATCTCATAAACATTGTCATCGATTTTATTCACAATTTTGCATGGATCAATCTTATTGTACTTTAGATTGTTATATGTTCCTTGGGAAAATATTTATTTTATAAAATAAACCATCACAAAAAATTATTCTAAAAATACCTTTATCCTTCTTGTTACACCTATTTTTTCCTTATACTTTTCATTACTTTCTTTTAAATCTTGCATCTCACTTATTCTTGTAATGGGTATATGCAATTTTTGTAATCTTCAGCTCATGTGGACCAGCTAGGACTTGAACCTATGAAATTTCATTTGATACTAGAGTTCTCTACCAATTGAGCTACTAGCCCCTCTATGGCTAGCCCATCGTCAGTTTAGGTGTGGCTTATTTCCAACACTCCCCCCCTTAAGCCACACTGCTAGTGCTTGGGGCTCCTACCTTGGCTCTGATACCAGATGTGAACTTCAGCTCATATGGACTAGCTAGGACTCAGACCTAGGACCTTCCATTTGCTTCTAGAGTGCTCTACAAACTAAGCTACTGGCCCCTCTATGACCAGCCCACTATCGGTCTGGGTGTGGCTTATTTCCAACAATTTTTAAATGCTTCTACATCATCACTAATTTATATTGTAATTGGCAACTACACCAAATCCAAAACACCGTTAGGATTTATTTCATGAAAAACTAAAATGGTGATTTCCCTATTGATATATCATGGAACTATTATTTGCAAACTCAACTTGTGGTAAAGCCAAGCCCCATTTTTGGCACTTCTCTTCAACTATCCATGCCAACAAATATCCTAGGATGTTTTTTTACTAATTCCATATATCCATATATTTTTGGATGGTACACCGTAATAAATTTAAATTTAATTCATATATTTTTCCATAGAGCCATCCAAAAATAACATAATTTTTTTTTATCCCTATTTAAAGTAATGGCTTTTGGAACACAATGCAATCTCACATCTTTAAGAAACAACTATAATACTCTAGTGGCATAGTTAACTTTCTTACATGCAATAAAATGAACCATCTTATAAAAATTGTATATAACATTAAAAAAATGAATAATTAACTTGATGTGTATTTTTAAGCCCCAATACAAATTCCATACTCAAATATTTTCATGGTCCTCTTGGTATCGATAATGGCATGCTAACTCTTTTTTATATTCATGGCCTTTAGCCACTTGACATATCACACAACTTGAAACATATCTTTTCAAATATCTCTTCATCTTTGGCCATAAATAATTATCCTCCACTAAAAATATTGTCTTACTCTTACCAAAGTATCCACCTAAACCACCACTATGTAATTATTTTATAATATTGTCTCTCATAGATCCAATTAGGATACATGGTTATTTTCCCTTAAAGAGATAACCATCCTATATAAAATAATCATCATTAATAGTTCATCTTGAAAATAAGAATGGATTCCTACATTGTTCAACTATCTTCCCAAGATCAAGATTGGTATCATAAAATTCCTTATCAAATTTAGATCCAACTTATTCACTCACCACAATAGTTACCAATGTCACTTGCTCAAATCATCAACTACATGATCCTTCTTTCTTGTTTTATGGTTCAAAACAAAAGTATATTCATGAAATAAGAAAACCAAACTCTTAGGTATTTTTTTAAATTTTTTTTTAATGTTCACATACTTCAAGGCCTTGTGGTCTATAGATAGGATAAACTCCTTAGGCACCAAGTAATGTATCGAGTATCTTAATGCTTGTAAAATGGGATAAAATTTAAAATCATATGTAGAATATTTTTTATTATCTCATTTAAATCATAACTTAAATATGATATTGGCCTTCCTTATTGACTCAAGACAACACCAATACTCACATGTGAAGCATCACAATATACCTCAAACCTATTTGTTAAAATATGGTAATGTTGAAACAAATTTTTCTATCACCTTATTCTTAAACAATTGAAATATTTATGTCAGTACCATTATCCACACTAATTATTTTCTCCTCTTGTAATTTTTTATTGGTATATCAATACCACTAAAATTATTAATGAAAATCATGTAATTTTATTTTAAACCATGGAAACCTTTTACCTCTAATATTATTCTTGGAATAAGCCACTCAACAATTACCTTTACCTTTTCTTCATCCATTCTTACACCATCTTCTAGAACTAAGAAACCAAAAAATATCAAAATTTTCTGCATAAACTTGCATTTATTTATATTTTCATAGAGCTTATTCTTTCTTAACAACTATAATACCAATCTCAAATTCTTTGAGTGGTCTTTTTTGCTCTTATTTAATATAAAAATATTATATAAATAAAAAATATATAAAATTACCATTGTAATCTCATAACATTATGTTCATCATCTTAAGAAATATGTTGGGTGCATTAAAAAATCTAAATGAAATCACCATCCATTCATATAATTCATCCCAAGTCTTGAATTTTTTTTTCCTTTCATCTCCTTCATGAATATGAATATGATATTAGCCACTCCCTAGATAAATATTAGTAAAGTATTTAACTCCTACAAGAACGTCCACATTACCATCTTAGAGAGGTATATAAAATATATATTTGGTGGTGATTTTATTGATTACTATGATATCCAATCACATATTCTATGTTCCATATTTGTTTGGATTTATAAATGTTGGTATTGCACATATACTCATGCTCTCCCTCACTACGCCCTTTCTCACAAATTTAGTAATGTGTCTCCTTAAATATGTATGTTTTTTTGTAGTCATTCTATAAGATTATTGATTGGGTAGATATGATAATAAAATCAATTAAATATGATTTTTAATTTCCATTTTTGGTGGTAAACCATCTAGAAACTTATCAGGTATAAGATATGCATATTCTTTCAACACTTTTGTTGCTTATATTTACATAACTTTTGTGTCTTCTTTATTTTTTATTAATGCATAATAGAAACCTATTGTATACATGTATTCAATAAATTATTTTTATTATAACATGTTTTCTAACCACCATTATTATTTAAAAGCTAATAAAACTAATTTTTACCATATTTCCAAACAACATATGTATTGTTTTCTCCATCATGAATTGCTTTCATGTTATATTTCTAAGGTCTTCCTAACAACACATGACATGCATCCATTATGATAACATCAAACCATATTTAATCCCCATAATTTTTTTCAATCTAAAATTTGATTAAACACATTTTATATATTGGAACTTTATTTCCTTTCTTAAAACATGAAATTTAATAAGGATAACAATAGTTTTTTCACTACACACCTAGTTTCTCTATCATTTATTTAGAAACAATATTTTCACAACTAACATCAATAATTACTTTACATATCTTATCTCATAAAGTATGCCTTATTAAAAAAATATTTCTATGTATCAATGAATCACCACCTTCTTTACTCTACCCCTGTTCATTACTTGGAGCTATTAATGTTCTCTTCATCGTGAGATTTTCTCCTATGTGCGCCACAACTTTTATATTTTGTTATTTTGTTTCAAACTCAACTAAATTATCTCTTTGTTGATCTTATTACCTCTTTTATTATTTTTGATAGTGTGGAAACTCAAATTCCATGTTCCCTTATTTTATAAATATGTAACAAACATAAGGTCTACCTATACCATTCCATTCTCTATTGCCACTGTAGCCTATGCCTCTTTAAAATCTTCTTCATATTCATTTATTTTTAAACTGATATCAATTATCTTATTTATTTTCCATCCCATAGGATGATTTTCCTCTAATAAGATTAAATCCACCTAATGCCTTTACTAGAGATGTTTTTTTTTTTTTTTCTTTTTTGGGCCTATTTGATCTTCTAAAATAATAGGTATTTTATTTTTCTTATACCTTTAAAACTAATTGGTAAACATATTCAATTTTATTTATTCTATACATGCTCAATTTATCTTAAATATAAAATATTAAACCATTTACATACCTTGCATCAATCTATTATTTTATTTTGTCATGCTCCACTCATATAGATAGCTTGCAAAACTCATATTTCTAGTCTTATACATTATAATATTTTTACTTAAATTATAAAATAATATAGAGGATTTTTTACATAATCTATAAGAATACATTTCTCTCTCATCTTCTTCTCCATATTTTTCCAAATCTTGTCTTTTCTTTACCCATTCTTGATCTCTCTCTCTCTCTCTCTCTCTCTCTCTTTATAGGTGATATCACCAAATCATTGCATAATCCTTCAATTTTTTGCATGAAAATTTTACTTTATTTTATTATTTCATACTTTTCCATTTGAAAATCTTGTCCATGTTATTTATCAATTCTATCAACTCATCTATTTTTAAACTACCTCCATATTATGAAACTTCTACCTTATTTCCTTGGTTCCTTCCCTCCAAGGCCATAACCATAATTTAGTTGATTGATTATGGTTATTCTTTCTCTTCTTATTTAGTAATTTCTTATTCATTCTTTGTTTATTCATATATTTCATATCCCTATTGTATTTGTGATGCAGGGTCATCTTGGAAGAGCTCAAGAAAGTGCTTTGGAGTCATGTTGGTGCATGAAAAGAGGGATTGAGAGTGTGTTTAGATGGTTAAGGTGGGTTATAATGTTAAGTCATATTAAATTAAGTTTTAGTATACCTATAAGGTCTTTTAAAAGTCCTAAGTTGGTTTGGAATATTTTGTGTCAAGTTGAAAATGTGAGGTGGCAGCTAGTGTGTCTACCACCCTATATGAGTTAAGAGTTGATAAATGTTTCTTGATTCAAGAAATAGTTATATGGTTTGTTTTAAGATTAATTTTATATTTTATAATGATGATAGACTCTTAGATAATCCATAGGAATGATATTGGGTGAAGAAAACATGGGTAGACATGATTTTGAGGAAGAGAAAGTTGGCCAAAACATATGCATGACTACATAAGTCATTTGTAAATTGAACTAAAGCTTCAATATAATTATAATGGTGATGGAAAAATTTGAATCCAATGATGTATGTGAAATCTCTATTAAATAAAGACCAATATAGACCTTTGTTCTTGATAGATAGCACACTCATCACTATTTGGATATAATCATGTTTTCTTACTTATAGTCTATGTTTGCAATATTAGTAATCAATAGAATATGATCATGGTTATGTATGTTATTTAAAGGTAATGATGAAAGTGTGTTGAAGGGTAATATTGATCAAACATCTAGTAAACAAACTTTTGTATGAACAAACCTTGTGTACGGGTTTTGAGGAGGAGACCCATAATTGTCATTCAATATCTTTATTTTAATTATATTTATTTAAACGATCAAATTTATTAATGGATAATTATATATATTATTATCAAAGGATATTGAGTATTTTTTAGGGTTTTAATAATCATATAAACCAAAAAGACTTCAGTGCTTAGGCCTTTTTAAAACCAATAACCCTATTTTCCTGAGATAGTCTATGTAGGGGTAGATTATGGGTACTATGAGAGTGTCTTTAGGAAGGATTCATCTCTAAATCATTGAGAAAGAGATTTTTATATTTAGAAGAGGAATTATGGAGTGTTAAAATATTAGTTAAATGTGTTTTTCATGTTGCTATGGGTATTAGTCAATACAAACCTTGTTAAGTTACCTACAGGTAGCTTGTGTAATCTTTCAAACTATGAAGTTCATGAAGGGAGTAAGATAAAAGGAAATAGGTGAATTTTGGAATTTAGGAAGTTTAAATACACCTAGATATGTTCAAATGTGTTTGGGAACAATTTTGTAGATAGAAAACATTAATTTCATGAATGAATAGCCTAAGTACTATAATCAAGCTTGTTTGATTGAATGGTGATTGTATGTCTTGGAGAGGTCTGTTACAAGAAAAATGATATAATGAGTGGAGGATATTATGGTAAGTGAGATTGAGTGTGCTTGAATGTTACCAAATATTATTTTTGGCATTTGTTAACTATTTGTTTAAATTACTTGAGTACAGACCTATAATAGTCCTTTGTTTGTCACAGTCAAGGGAGTTTTTGAAGTCAAAAACAAAGATAGTGCACGTAATAACACTTTATGAGTGTTGATGAAGTAGGGTAGGGTTAGTAAAGACCTAAATAAGGAGGTTTTGTGTCTTTAAACCTATGTAAATAAAATATATGCCCTTTAGTGTCCTCTTAGGCCTGTAACAAACTGATAAACCTTAGAACTCAGGTTTTGAAGTTTCCATGAGATTTAACTGGTGAAAATACACAAAAATTTGTAGTTTGATAGATATAAATGTCCTTGAAGGTATTTTAGAGTTTTTTATTGAGTGTCATATAGATAAGTAAAGTTATATATGATAGCTTAAAATAGGGGACTATAGACCTAATAGGCCTAATTAGGGGGCTAAATGCATGTAGAAAAGGGTCAAGAGAAAAGATTTGGAAGCTAAGACTTCATGGAAGGAAGTATATAAATAAAGGGTATCAAATTTAGTTTATGGTTTTCCAAAACAGTTCCGTACTAATTCGTACATGTCTAATTTCCAAGAAAGAAGGGCTATAAGAAGTGGGTTATAAGGTAGGGTAGAGTTGAGTATGATTACCTTGATGAATTTTAGAAAGGTATAAATGAGTTGAAAGTTGTAAATAGGTGAGATAAGAACCTATAAGGTGATTATAATCACAATATATTTTGAGAAATACCATATGACCTATGTTGTATTTTGGAAAGGACTAGGGATTGAATGAATGAATATAGAAAGGGAGAATATTGAATGAAATGCAGGATATGAATGTTAAAGATGGATTGAAATGAAATTGTATGAATGAAATTAAATTGTTTAGGTATCTTGAAGTCTTAATAAATAGGTATTTATGTTCTTGATCCATTTGGAAAAATAGATTTAGTGATTGCCAAGATAGATTGACAAGTTTGCAAATAAGAATAAGTTATTGCAAGTTATGGATATATGCATAATTTGGAAAGGAATGGAATATATCTACATCACTTTGTCTTTGACGTGTGATAATTTTAGTCAATTATTCAAGTTGCTTTTATAGTTGTTGTATAGTCACGTTCATCTATGCATTTTATCCTTATCCTCTTGAAATATTATACACATATTATTCTATCATAAAATTTTCTCCCAAAATATAATTTCAAAAACCAATACAAATTCACAAAATATAACCTCCAAGATCCAAACAAAATATGATACCATATGATGAAATCCGAAACTAGCAAAGTAAAAATTTTAATAAATACCATTTTATCAAAATTATTAATAATTAATATTTATTGATTATTCATGAATGAAATAAAATTATTTAAACAAATCTCAACTTTAAATTGGATTTCACATGTAAAATTAAAAAATTAAATAAATCAAAAAATCACCTAGAGTTAACTAATCATGTTATTTTTAGAAACTTTTACATGCAAGCTTGGAAAGGACTACAAATCTATAGTTATCCCATAGACACCAAATTCATGCCAATGGAAAACTTTAAACTCATTTTCGGGTTTGTTCTCTATTGACGCCTAAAACTCTCACTCTCAATAGACAATCTTCCTATGAGAAGCTTTACAGATGTGGGATAAATTTTGCAATCTGTAAATCAACCTTAGGGATTTTAGAAGTTGGCTCTTCAAACTAATTAGGGGTGAAAAGGGGAAGAGAGAAATGTAAATAATATTTAAATAAACTAATGTGATGCACCAAGATCTTAATGTATTCACTCCTAAAATTTCATAAAATAGCTTAAATATTTGAACATCATAGACAAATAAAAGAGCATGCACATGATCTAAAGCCTCTAACAGAAACAAAAGCTAACACTATAGAAGCAAAGAATGGAAATACCTGTTAAGCACAAGATATACTAAGAGTGGGGGGGTGAATGAGTATATCATATATCTTATAAAAATTTCCCTTAATCAAAATCCACTTAACCAAACATTCAAGATATGTAATAAAATTGAAACAATAAACACCACACATGATAGAGAGAGACACTAAATATAACGTGGAAACCCAATGTGGGAAAAACCATGGAGAACAATCTCAAGTATATGAATGAAAACCAACTCAAATAATATTTTCAAGTACCAACTTGCAGGAGCACCAACCCCTTTGCTGAGCACCAACACAACAACTATTCATGAGAACCAACCCACAGGAGCACCAAACCCTTTGATGAGCACCAACACAACAATAATTTGTGAGCACCAACCCACCGGAGCACCAACCCCTTTGCTAAGCACCACCACAAAAACAATTCATGAGCACCAACCCACAGGAGCACTAACCCCTTTGCTGAGCACCAACATAGCAACAATTCATGAGCACCAACCCACAGGAACACCAACCCCTTTGTGTATACCACACAACTATCTCTCAATGTTGCTATCTCAACAAATGATAGTTCATTATAATATCTATTTCCTCTCTAACCTTTGCTCTTCTAAGCTAGATATAACAAATAAAAATCATACTCATCTCTCCTATTGCTCTTCTAAACTAGATATTACAATATCAAAACAAAATCTCACACTCACATTACAAATGGCTTCTCAAGCCTTTATTTATAGCTTTCCAAATGACCTTTGGAATTCACCCTTTGTGACCCTTCAATCCTCATGGAAAATGGTGCCAAAATTGTATGACTCTTCATATCCTTGCCTTTGAAAAGTCATGTGGTGACCCTTCATGAGAAATTGTGCCCTTCCTCTTTTGTCTTCACTTGGTGACTCTTGGAATTCCCCAAGATGACTCTTCATGGGAAAATGCGTCCCATCCTTCTTTTGTCTTTACCCCCTGGCTCTTTGACTTCTCCATGGGCCCTTCTTTTGTCTTATATGCAACCAAAAATATATTCATTAATATTAAATAAATATTAGCACACATTAGCCAAGATATAACTATTACAAACATCATTAAATGCAATGGGGACTTTATCGCCAATAATGCTGGACCTTTGACATCAATGACAATATTTCCAATAATACCAAATAGAAATAAATTCCAATTAGTTTGACACTAAACACCATTTCCTCTTCATTGATGGGGGAGAACAAGATACAAAAGGCTAAAGTGCATATTATAAAATATTTGATCCTTCCCATGAGGGGTACTTGCTAAGGTCTTAGAATGGAAAATACTAATTATTGCTACTTCCATTCAAAACTAAAACTATTACATAAATGGCTACTCTTGATAATAGTAAAGAATAATTTCTATTAAAAATTACTAGTCCCTTCTTAAATGAATGAGCCTTGAATATATAGGCACAGAGGCCTCATGAGGAAGTGACACATAGAACTAGGCACTCATTTTCATGATGAGGCCATTGCAACTGATTTGGGAGATCTATATCATGAGTGTAGATGGTCTTCAAAATCTTGGATATGGTGCAACTACAATGCCTTATGATGCCCATGATGATTAGAAAAAGTACAGTGGTGACATGTATCTTCTTCTAGAACTACCTATGGAATGTTAATTAAGAAAGGGTAACCCACTTCTCTCATCTAATGGTGTTACTTGAAGGTCTATCAGGAAAAAATTTACTTTAGACAAGCATCATGATGCCACATGAAATATCTGCTTCCTTCTCTTTACAACTACATGGTGGGCCCCATTTCCAACTTCATAAGCCAATGGCATAATTCAGAGCTTGGAAAAACAAATAATTTCTCCCAAGGAGAATCGTGATGCCATATAGAGAGATTTATTTCCTTCTTGTTGTAACTGTATAGTGGGATCCACCTATTACTCCATCAACCAATGGCAATTATTGAAAGTATGATAAAAATAAACCTCCCTTGAATGAGTGTCGAGTCACCACATGGAGAGTTGGCACTACTCCTGGGTAAAATGAGAACTTCTTCATGATAATTGAGCATTGGGTTGCCAAATGGTGGAAGTGGAAGGAAGTTGAGACTTAACCAAATATAGGAAAAGGGACCTAGGGAAAAAGAGGAGGTCGAAACAAAATTGCCAAACCTACCTAGGACACTTGTGATAAAAACGAAACTTCTCCAAAAATTCAAATTTTGGATTATGGTCCATAGTCCCTGGTGAATTTCAAGGGAATCCACCTGCGAATGGAATAACCTAAAACTCTAATTTCCTAGACTAGTCAAAGTAAAATTTTCAAAAAGGGAAGGCCCATGAACTTACAATTTCTAAAAAATAGCCTTCAAAAACATCCACTATTCCTCCTTCAACTAAGTACTCTTCTTTATAGCCTCAAAGGATCTAGTTAAATCAATGATCTCCTTGAAGGATATGATAATCAAGCCTTGAACTATTACCACCATTTGAAAATCTAGCTAGGTGAGAGGCTATAAAATGGTGTCAACCTCAAAGACACTTGGTGCTTGACCAAGAATCATAAAGACGGTTTGGTCATTTAACTTTTTTTCCAATAGCTATTTTATTTTGTCCTTTGAGAGGATGGTGTTATCTATAAGGAATAGGGATGGGATTCCTAATTGGATTAGTTTTTTAATGCACCCTTTCATATCCTAGACCACCTTCTATAAGGAATTAAAGATTGCCTTGTATTTTGAGGCTACCATATTGTAATTCAAAAACTCATTCACCTTCACTATCACTTGCCTTTAGTTGGCCACCCCTTCTTCCTATAACATCATGTTTGTCATGATATATAGCTTCTATAATAGAAGATACAAATATTAAATTTTTGGGGATATGAAGGCAAGGACTTGATCCATGGGTGCACTTACTTGGGAGCTCAACAATTATGAGTCCCCAATAAACCCAAGCACTAGCTTCAAGTTTTCATCTATGTTATTTATCTTCTCCTAATAGGATACATACAATTTTTGAAACATGGGGAAGATCCTCATGGTCTAGGAGCAAGTGGTGAGATCATTATTTAATTGTTGTATCTCTAGGTCCTTGGCTAAGGACCCCTACTACATTTTCTACTATAATTGTTATTGTGTGCTTGTAGAATCTAATATATTTTATAAGTATGCATGACCTATATCTCTTTCTTATGTACCTTATTCTCCACAACCTACTTCTTTTTCTTTAGACCATATATTTTGTTCTTTAGTTTAACTACTTGAATCCATAGCTGGGCCCTTTGATTAGCCTCTGCTTAGAAGGTCTCAGTGGTGACATAGATGTGAAGGTAAGATCCTATTTTGGTGAGATCCACATCTTTTTCTTTGTCCTCTATGTTTAGGCAGTCGATCATAGCTTTCACCCTTGTGAATTCTAGCACTTTCTTCTTCATTTTTTGGCTAGCCTTGATATAATCCATGGTGATGTAATTCTATGTTTATTCCACTAACATGACCTTATCAGTCGGTCTAGCCTAGCTAAGGTTCAGGCCAATGATGTGTATCAATTAATACCCTAATTACATTTATTCTTGGGGCTTGATTAATTACAATGTCATAGTGCAATCATGAAATATTGATGTGTTGGGTCAAAGAATGACTACATATGAGGCACCACTGGGGCCTTGGCCTATTTTATTCTTCTCTTCTCTACTCAAGCCTCTCAGTCTTTTTTAACAATCCTAACTATTGGTGGGACTGATCTTGAGATTGAATCATTTACACTACAAAGAGGTATCCTTATAGTAGGCCAAAAAGAATGGTTACTTGCTACTATGAGGTAGTGGACATTGTTCCCCTAGAGGTGAGTGGGTGAAGGGTTAGGGTGTAAGGCAAGAAAGGTAATAGGTTATAGATAGGGGTATGGGTCAATTATGCCATAATGAATGTTCTTATGGTAGATGAAGGTGGAGGGGTGAAGAGTGACATAAGGGAGGTGATTAGATGCACAAAATAAAGTATCACCATCAATGTGATTAGTTGTGTAGAGGAAAGTGGTGCCAACTTGGTGGTAACTATGGAGGGTGAAGATGGAGTGAAGAATGAAGTAAAAATGGAAAAGTGGGTGAGAAAATCATATCTTCTTCTGTAAGGGCTTAGGAGGACTACTAGAATCTTGTGCTCTAGACTTAGGCTAAGATGGCCCTACTTGGAGTGGACCTAAAAGGGCCTACTATTGCTGTTGGGTAGTTAGGTATGGATACAGAGGAAGTGGCTAGTTTTTGGGCCTCTAATTCACTAAAACTTCCTCCTTCTCCAAAGGGGTGCCCTCTTCCTCTTATGAAGGGGCATCCTCCTCTTCTTCTTTGACCAAGACTTCTTCTTCTACTAGAGCTTATTCCTTGTGATGTTCATCCCAAAGGCTCTCAAATGTCTCATAAAACTATAGGTCATCAAAATTGTAGTCCTATTGGCCAATATCTTGTCAATATTCTAATAGGAATCTATCTTCTCTTGGCCCTAGCCCCTCTGTATGAGCTTCAATTTTAGTCCTTTTGTCATCTTCTTTGTGGGACCAAACTCCCAAACCACTTTATAAAAAGACTCCCACAGCTTGTAGGTGTTTGAAGAGATATTAGATAGATCTACATAATACTTAATATCATCCTCCATATATGACCATCACTCCTCAAATTATGGCTAGGGCTTGTGGGTGAATGGGGAGGTGATCTTCAAGGTGTTTATGTGGCCAACCAAGTCATAATTCTACTCATCATTAATCTGGTCAAGGTTGAACTCGATAAACTTCAGTGTAAGAAGTTGATCTTGTGACCTCTTCACCACTATGATGCCTCCTCTTGAGAAGGGGATGTCTATAGCACGTTCTTATTTCATCCCATCCCATATACTGAGTCAACCATCTTGAGCTGGTGAGCTAACTCCAAGGCCAAGGTTCTATCTTTGAGCAAGCACAGGAGCTAGAATGGATCCTTAAATCTATGGACCCAAATGAACGTGAAAAATGCACCAAATAAATAGTTGATTAGAATTCTATCACTAGTGAGCCATGACCTCTGGTGGTCTATTATTCTGAAAGTAATGGCCCCTTGGCTGAGGTTAATCAAGATTAGGGATAGGAAACACTCTAAAAACTCATAGTAATCCTGCATGGATGATAGGATGTGGGTCCACATAGAGATGGGGATGACCATGTAAAGATGGGTGCTTGTTTCAATGGATTTGAAGGTGAAGTATGAAGATAAGAACTAGGAGTTATAATACAAGATTAGGTGAAGGAAGGAGAAATACCTAAAGGTATTCTATGTTGAGAAGTTTTCTAGCTCATTGTAAATGGTGATGGTGATGGCATCTATAAAATTGATCCTATAAACTTTTTCCTTGATTAGCATCTTTAAAAGGAAAATTTAATCCAATTAGAAATAATCAATGTTAGTGTATGAGTCTATCTCAAATATGAATGACATCATGGAAAGGGTGTCCTTCATATCTTATACTATAAAGCTTATGAGACCAATAAGCAAAGGAGGTGCTTCAATGTAATTACTCTAGAGGATTGAATTGATTAAATTTGGCCTATTTACATAAGTGTCCCAAATATTTTTTAAGATTTCCATACTATATAAATCAACACTAGGGTCACTCAAAATTCATAGCATCTCATTTATTGTATCAACATTGATATCCACTTTTAGGTGGTTGTTACCTGTAATAATGATAGTGTTGGCATGCTATCTATCTGCACATAAAACAATGATCTCTAGGCATGGGTAAATAAGAATCACTAGGTATTGGGCCAATGTGGAGCTCCAAATCCTATACCTAAATGACTCTTAGTTATTGTTTTAAAGTTTTTCAAGCATTTAGGTGTGGGTACCCTCTCTCAGGTTCTTTGGGTTCTTGTCCAATTTGGGATCAAAGATCCCATCTGCATATCTAGGACTAGCAAGGGGTCTCTGTAGGACCCCTTGGAGATACTCTTGACATTTGGCATTTTGGGCCTTGGATGTGTGAAGGTGGAAGCATACAATTTGATTATTGCATAGTATGGGGGAAAGTCTTTGTGACCACTTGATCTAAAAATTCTTTGCTTTTGTGGATGGCCATTATCAAAATAGGATGTAGAAGTCTCCATATTATAAGTTCTTTTCAAAAATTCTCTACGCTTCAAGGAAAAATAATGGATATCAATTTCCACTCTTAATCCTTCCAATTCTTTCTCAATTATCTTAGATCAAGATTCTCTACTGAATTTCTCTGTTCTTTTGGAAACTATTAGGCATTTAAGTGTTTAACTTGATTAGGAGAGAGGTATTTATAAGCCAACACTTATTAGTGTGATCATCATGCAAACTTTGAATTTGAGCATCCCATAAATGTCAAAGGTGATGAATATGATTGAATAATGTCTCAAGATATTTTTAGTGATCCTCATAAGAGATCGTGCAATATGGAATGTCTATTATAAATAGCAAGGGGAGTGGGGTAGATAGTTGTCTATCAGTGAATGATTTAAAATTAGGGGAGCCAAGACATGGACACTTGGGAACTGGATGAAAAACTTATGCTAACAATACCTATTTTTGAGGGAAATAGTAAAAAAAGGGAAATAAACTAACAAAAAGGAAAACTAACCAAATATGTACATGGCAAAATTGATAAATTAGTTTAAGTGTTTTAAGTGGATTCCATTAACCATAATATCCAAAGCATTTCCTTATTTGTCTTCCAACTTGAAAGCATTACCCTACATATCACTAATGATGTGAAAGGGTCCCTTCCATAGGGAATACAATTTTTGATGTTGGCCTAGCTTGATAACTCTTTCATCATACTTTAAAATAGAATATCCCAAATTGAAGCCTACTTTAAATACTTTCTTGTCAAACCAATTCTTGATTACCTATTATCTAGTGACCTTGGCATCACTAGCTCATTTTATCACCTCCTAGAGTCTGAGTAATTTTGCCAATTTGACCCCCATCGCTTTGTTCTCCTCTATTTTGACAGCCTTCAAAAGATATAAGTAGGGAATATTCATTAAAATGGGCATGAACACTTCTTTCTCATATACTAGTTCACATAGGGGTGTTGTCAAAAAATTATTGGGAGTAATTCGATCGGCCCACAAAGCCATTTTCAAATCCGTATGCCACTCCCACTGTTGGTGGGTGCCCATCATTTTTATCAACCTAATAAGATTCTTATTGGTTTATTCATCTAACCCATTCCCTTGTGGGTAGTAATTGGGTGAAGTCCTAAAAAAATGTCATTCTTGAGTGCATATTATGAAATATTAGAACTAAGGAAGGACTTTACATTATCAAAAATGATTTTTTTTAGAGGACCGAATCTTGTTACTAGCTCCTCTAAGTTTGTAGTTGCCTCCTTCATTGGGGCCAATTCAGTCCACCTCATGAGATAATTAGTGGCCATGAGTAGCCACTTGTGGCCTATGATAGATATAGGATTTATCATCCCAATGAAATCCAATCCCCATTATTTGAAAGGATCATCAATTATAATTAGATTCAATGGCATGGCTGAATTATTTTGCTTGCCCATAAAGAATTGACATTGCTAGCATTTATTGATTACCTAATGGAAATCATAGAACATAGTTGAATAATAATATCATGTGCACATGATTTTGGTTGTAATTATCTTTACAAAGAAATGTCTTCCTAGAGGGGTGAAGTGCATGTCCCATATGATCTTGTTTTACTAGTTATTATCGACACATCAGATAAGTTCCCCATCAAAGTTCCTTTTGAAGAGAATTCCCTAGATTAGCATGTAGCTAGCCCCTTGTAACTTATAAAATAATATTTTATGTGTAGGGAGGTCATCTAGATATTAGTCGGTTTGCATAAAATATGTCCTATCAACAACCCAAGACCCATCATCTTCATACTAATTCACAAAAATTGATTCTATTGTATCTTATTCTTCTGTCAAGGCATTTACGCATTGGGCCAAATGCTCACATAGCCCTATTCATCATATTACCTTGGTTGGCCTAAATTTCATATCATATTCTAGGAACTTGGTAATCCAATTGGCCCTCTTCTTGATAATCTCTCTTTCCATTATATACTCTCTGATACTGGAATGCGTCACATATATCATTATCTTGTTTCCTACTACCAAATGTCTAAAATTATTGAGACCTTTAATGATAGAAAAATATTGACTTTCAAAAAAATTGTACTTGGTCTCATACCCTCATAAGGTTGTTGAATATAAGGCAATTGGGTGTTCACCTATTCCTTCCTCTTCCTTCTGTGTTAACACAACCACTAAGCTATGTTCACTCCTATAAACATCATACACAACGTTTGGAGAATATAGGGTTAACAAATATAGGAGTAATGGACATCACATCCTTAATTTTATCAAATGTTATTCTCCCTTAGATGATCTGTTTGAAAGGTTGATCCTTCTTGAACATTAATGTGATTAGCCTAACTAGCCCTACAAAGTTGGATATGAATCTACTAATGAAATTAATCTTTCCTAGGAAAGATTGGACTCCTTTCTTATTAACCGATAATGTTAGATCCCTAATGGCCTTAAATCTTTATAAATCAATAGATATCCCTTCTTTGGATACCATGTATCCAAGTAAATTTCCTTGTAGGATGCCGAAAACACATTTTTTAGGGTTAAGAGATACCTCAAACTCTTGGCACTTATGAAAAACCTTCTCCAAATGATTGAAGTGATCTTCCTTATTCTTGGAGAATGTCATAAAATCATCCAAATAGATAAGGATGATTTTATTTATTAATCCTTGAAAGGCTATGTTCATGGCTCATTAGAAGGTATCCCCTACATTATAGGGGCCAAAAGGCATCTTCACATACATGAAGGTTCCCCACTTTATGGTGAACATGGTCTTATATTGGTCTTCTTCATTAACTCATTCTTGGTTATATCTAGAGAATCCATTCAATAGAGAAAATATTTTTACTACTATCTAGAGGATCTATTGCATAGAAAGAAGGAGGTAATTATCCTTCAGAGATGCTTTATTTAAATCTTGAAAGTCCATGCATAGCTAGATTTATCCATTATTATTTCTTATTGGAACTAGGTTGGATACCCAAGTCAAATGCTTAATTGGGTATATGATTCTTGTGTCAATTAGTTTCCTTAGTTCTTGAGCTATGAGACACTCAATTTTTGGGTTAACTGGCCTTTACTTTTGGCATATAAGCTTGGATCCTTCAACTAGATAAATGGTATGCTGAATGACTTCACAATCATATCCCTTAGGTATTTATATGTCCAGACCATGACACCTTCATACTTGTTACAAAAATACACCAGTTGGTCTTTATCCATTTGGGAAACTCCTTTCCCTACCTTCAATTTTCTCTCATCTCTGACATCAAGATTAGAGTAGCCACTTTTATTTGTGATGAACTTTTGTTTTTTGTTCTTCACATCATCAAAATCAAAAATATTCTCTAGGGTGATTAGTCCCTTTGGGTGCTTATTGGACTTTAATTGCACAATCTATTCTCTATAAGCTTCTTCAATCTTTAGTTGTAACTATTCCATGAATTCATATGCGTAATATAGAAACATGATGATATGGGAATAATTTTTGAATAATTACCAATTCTAGTCATTATCTAGAATGGCAAGCCTGACGATCACCCATACTACTTCCTTGTTGGTGAACAAATTGATCACCAGATCAAACTAGGAGCCGATCACCACCATTCTATTTACTTTCAAGTTGATGGATTTGGGAGTGATTTAAATATTAAATGCTTCAAATACTCCAATAAAATCCCATATTTTATGGTGGTAGAATCTCATGCAAACATTTTTCATAGATATGACCCTCTTACTTGTCTCACCACTAATTCAGAATCATCGAAAACTTTTAGATGCTTGACACCCACGCACTTGGTGAGGCTGAGGCCATGGACTAACACTTCATATTTGGCTTCATTGTTTATTTAGGTGAATTAGAATCAGAAGGCTCATATGGTTTATTTTATAAATAAAGACACTAATTAAATGCTTGCCTTGGAGTCAGTTTTGCATTTTACATCATCAAAATGTAGATTCTAAAAATTAGACTCACTTTTATGTTCTTTGATTTGATCCTCCATACTCTTCATGACCTCAGGGATGTCCTAACTACATCATATATTACATAGGTCCCAAGGCCAGTGGTGCCAAAATTCATGAAAGGATCATTCTCAATAAATTTGTTGATAAGTACTTCTTCCTCTAGGATGTTGTTGTCTTCCACTCTTTCTTCAATAATTTCTACATGATATATCTCTTTCTTAGATAAAGAAGTGTGTGTTGCTTTGAAATTTACCATAGCCTTATTAGTTATGTGTTTTGGATGAAATGACTCAAACAACACTTTCAATTTTGAATCATATTTGGTCTTTAGGATCAAGTGAGACCAATCTAAAGACAATTATTTGTCTATCTTGGTGGTGACATCTCTTGATGGACACAACTTGAAGATTGGTGAGAAGTCTATTATTAAAACTTCTTCAGTGACTATGATATTGGGATAAGAGTACAATGTTAGGGGAAGAGACTTGATAATACCTATGATCTTAGCTTTCTTCCCATCTAATTACATCACCCCTTTATTTAAAGGTTCATATAGAAGTTAAAGTGCATCTATAATTTTCTTAGGCATCACCAGGGTACTGGCACCAAAATCAATCATGGAGTTATGTAGTAACTTATTTCCAACTATGAGAGTCAGATAGAATGGAGTAGGTGTAGACACCAAGAATATGCACACTATGACTCTGAGTGTCAAAGTACCCCTTGACCACCTTGGGATCCTCTTGGGACCAACCTAACCCTCTAACCCTTAACCAAACCTAGCCTATAATTAGTTTGACTAAACTAACTTAACCTAACCTTTTACCCCTTTTTACCCTTTAGCCTTGACTGTCAGGTTGACCATCCCTAGTCACCCTAACTATCAACGATTAGGGTCCACCTCCTCAACCACTAACATGCAAGTCACCTACCTTACATTTATAAAAAATCTTATCTAATTCTAGTTATAGATCTTTACATAGATGAGTTAAATTTAGGAGGCCCAGTTCATGTACTATTACAATTCTCTTGCCTTGCCTATAAGAGAGAGAAGTAAAGAGGTGAAGATCTATTTTTAATTGTTATCAAGATCTTTGTGCATATAGGATTTTATTTTTTATAGGTCAATCACCATTATCAATCCAACTATCATATTAGAGAGGAAATTTATCACTGGTTCTCCACCAAGTCCTTAGGTATAGTAACCCTATCAAAATCAAGCTAGATTCTACAAATAGATCAACTACCTCAACCATCCACCCAATTAAATTTTATTAAGATAAGTACTTGTTTTTTAGTTTTCATTTACTTTATTTCCATTTTTCAGTCAATACGGAACTTACCCATCCCTTGGAATCCATCTTTGGATCTCATCAATCATCCCTTTCACCAACCTAGATCCTTACATAGTAATCATCGATAGTTGACTCAACTACTAATAGTCTATCCAATCTCTAATGACTACCTTAACCACCAATGGTCAGCCCAACCATCAACGATCACTATGGTAGTGAAAACCAACAAGCTTATTTCACCCACCTACATCCAATCAAACCTAATTATTTGTGTTCTTACCTACTCATATACCCATTTCTAATTTTTTGAATCATACCCTAATCATTTAGCACTAGTATCAATTAGTTTATCACTAATTTAATCATTTATAGTCTATTTTATAAGAAAACATTCTTTTATTCCATTTCATTAACTTTGTTTTATTGATGTAAGTACTTTCCTTTTTGTTTTAAAAACTTAATTTTTTTAAAATTTTTAGATTGACAACCCCTAAGTAGGCTCTCACTTCTAGGATCTAGTTATCTCTAGGCAATCCACTCAATTGTTTGTCTAACAAACAAATTTGCTTTAGTGTTTTATTATCTATAGGTCATCCTCCCAAGCCAAAGAGGAGCTCTTCATAATATTATGATTCAATACATGCACTATCAAACAAGTTTTTTAACCATACCTATACTTAGTTTCTTCTTTTCCTTCTTTTCAATAATAATCATAAATTTATTAAAACATTATGGCACGCTTAATGGGACCCTTGTGTCTCTACTTGGGTTATTTTTTGCTTGCATTCTCTCTCTATTCTATGCTCATTAACAAAATAAAAAGTGTCTTTTGGGCTTGAAATTAAGTGCATACATCAATTAGTTGGAAGTTTAGTTCACATAACTTAACTTAAAATTAGTGTAATCTATCGTAGCTTCACTCTTTTTTTCACACACTAAACCAAACCACTTTCACCAGTTAAACATCAAACAAACTTGAGACAAGGCCCAAATAGGATTTCATCACCTAGTAGTAATCTTACCCTTTCCTAGTGATCCTACTTGGAGGTCATTACCAAGGGGAGGACTAACTCATCTCTTTGGTTGAGTATAATCTCTGGATATCAATATATACTGGCTAAGAACCAAACACACTTATTGCTATGGTGTGTGAAGTGAGGGGGTAGGCCCCAATACCAATCCATATATTGATTCCAATATATATTCCTTTTTATCACCTAAAACCAAATTTAGACTTCATTTTTAGTACTCAATCTACAAACCAATATCATTCACACATTGTTTTAAGGAATAAGCCAAAAGTGAGATTAATTAAAACTCTAAGGCTTAATGCATCTTTTAGAGTGTGATTTGATTTATCTAATCTTTTCTTATCTTGTCTTTATTTGAGTAGTGAGGTTGTTTTTTATTTCTATCTCCCCTATCTTGTATGTTTCTCACTCACCATCAATGAAGAGACATTATGGTGCAAAACCCATCACCAAACCAACCTACCTCTTCTACCTTTTCATCCATAGACTATGTTTTCAAACCAAAAAACTCTCCTCACCCCTTTGGAATTCCTACCTTCCCTCAAGAGGTTCCTCAAGGAGATGTAGATTTTCTCACTTTCCTAAATAACAATCCTATGGCCTTGCAACATTATCTTAAAACCATGTCTTACTGTACCCCATCTATGGACCCACCCAAAGATCTACCTCATGACATGCCTCTCTACCTCATGGGGAGTACCTCTATTTCCATGGTTACTACCCAATCATTAACTACCCAAGCTTCCTCATCAACTAACAATCCCTTTGAGACTACCATTGAAAACCAACCAATTTAAACTACCACTACCCTTATACCTTTTACTCCTACTAACCACTCCTTTGTAATAAGAGTGCCTACCTATAGCACTACCAACCTTCCTCTATCTACCTCTAACCCATCAAACACTACTCTTCAAAGTTTTGTGGTGTCCATACCCTTTACCTTATGACCAATTAGCACAAGGGTCACCACCTTTCCATTGATCACCAACCCAAGTACTATTCCTTTTCAACAAACACCCCTTAGACCAACCTTTGGATACAAACCTAATCCATAAGGACATGTACCCATTACCTAACCACCTACCTCTACCTACCCTTATGTATCCTCCACCTAACCATTGACATCCACTTACCCATATGGGATAGCCTCCCAGCCTTATACCCAATATCAACATGTCTCCTAACCACTGCAATAGTATGCATCTTACAACCTTCTGGGTATACAACCTTAAACATACCTAATTAAGATGCTTATGGAAAAGATGACCTCTTTAGATTTATCCATTTTATGTGCTCACAACATCTTGTCATATGACCAAATCTATAATGAGTCCATCCATCCATTTGTATCTATCAAGCCATATCCTCCCCAATTGGAACTTTCCAAGTTCTCTAAATTTCAAAGGATGATCCCCAATAACACCTTAGGAAATTTAGTTATGTTTTTTAATCTTATCACCTATGATGATGCATTTCTTCGCTACACTTTCCCTATGTCTCTATCCAGTCTAGCATTGGATTGGTATAGTGCCATACCTAAGCACTCCCTTTTCTCTTTCACCCAACTAGATCAAACCTTCTTGGACCACTTTTTGATCAGTATATTCAATAAAGTTTCTATCACCAATATTTAATCTATCTAATATTTTGAGGATGAATCCATTTCCAATTTTATGGCTCGTTGGAAGAGCCTGATGAATCAACTTTCCATTTCCTTGCCTCAACTCGAACTCTAAAACTCTTCACTCAGGCATGTGCCAAACATATCTCCTCTACACTATGTGTCCAAACCTTCCAAACCTTCAATAAATATTTTACCATGGCATGTAAGAGAGCTGGACCATTGACAAAGGAAAGATAAATCCTAAGAACAAAAAAATAAGCTATAAAACCAATAAGACCTTTTCTTCTAATTCAAACAAACAACCCAACACCAACTCTAAGAGCAAGGGAACCATGAATGTGGTTGTCCTAAAAGCCACTCTTCTACCTTCCATCAACCAATCTAATTCCTCTAGTTCATCAAATCAAAAGCCAAGGAACCAAACCCAGAATAACCAAAATCAATTCACTCCACTTAGAGAATCCTATGCTTCCATCTTGGAGAAGTTATTGAAAGCAAACATCATTCAACTTCCTCCTATCAAGCCACCCAAATAATTTAACTCCTCTCATCCCGCACCTAATTGGTATAATGATAATGATGTATGTACCTTTAATTAGGTAATAATGCATGACATCAGTAGGTGCAATACCTTCAAGATCCTTATGCAATCCCTCATTTACAAGGGGGAAATTACATTAGACAAACCCAATTCACCATCAAACCAATCCCTTGATATATTTAGGAAACCCTTCCCAAACCATGCTCTTACCAAGAATGAAAGCAACAATGTTGAATGTTCTCATGATACCCATACAATTAACATGGTTCTTGACACACTTGCTATTAAAGATTCTATTGACCAACCTATTTGTCCCTCACCCTCTCTACTTATTGAGGTAGAGAAATTACCTTCTCCTCCTCTATAAACATAAAATAAGGAAACATCATCTTTTCCCCCTTCACTTATTGAGGTGGTGGAGTCTTTAGCCACCCTTTTATCCAATATATCAAAATAAACAACCATCACCACCCTATCTTTATCTCTAACTATCAAATAACCTATTCCCCCTTCAAAAATCATTCACGAGAAGGGAACACCCATGTCTACTCATCCCACTGAGGAACCACCTATCTTAACCTTACATCCATTGATTGGGGAAGAGGATGAGGTTAACATCCTTGTGTCTCTACTTAGGGGCCTATCTTTTAGATATGCCATTCATGGAATTAAGCTAACCTACAAACCATTCTCTAGGCTAGTGTAAAGAATGGAATTTCTCTCCAACCTTAACATAGATAGAGCCACCTTCTAAAAATAATTAGGCATACCTTATATATCCAAGCAAGAGCCTTCAATCATACCTTTGGTAAACCAACCCACCACTTCCACTATCCAAACTCCTACTTTATCAACCACGCTCGTAGCAAATTTTACCAATCCAAAAATCCCTCAACTATTCGAGGCACCTAAATCCCAAGTAACCAAATTGCCTTCTCACATCAAATTGACCAAACTAATCAAGAACCTTGGCACCTTCCCTACACCAAGCCTTAGTCACCCATATGTGAAATTAGACCTAACCTCTTTGAACCCACCGACCAAATTCGAAATCAAAGTAACCAAAGAGGTCAAACCACCTAAAGGCCACAAGGCCTAAATTTTACCTCCCTTAACCTTTCCCTCCATTATAGGGCCTCATCCCTCTACCTTGAATTGAAAGCCAATTAAATCTACCAAAACCCCACCACCTATTTTGGTTACACCTTCATATTTACTCTCTAATGCACCTATTTTCACCATGCCAACAATACTTAAGATACCTATCTTGAGATATTCTACCCTTATATCACCAACCTCCTTTCCTAAACTAAATTCATCAACCAAGTGTACTATCTTACCTAAAATGCCTACCACCAAACCTATTTGCAAACAACCTCTTAATTTAACCATCAAAGCAAACACTGCTAAACCTTTACCACCTTTGGTTTAATCCTATTCAACCATTTTCCATAGGTTATTACAAAAAAATTATTTATCCCTACCCCCCATCAGACCCTTTGACCCTATTGATTCTAAACCCATCTCGTAAAATGACCACCATGTGTGTTCTTATCATTTGATGCTCGACCATGATATGGAGAAATATAAAGCTCTCCAAACCATCATCCACTAGATTTATGATGAGGATGATATGTTAATATATGAACTTACTATGAGACCCATACTAATCTAACCACCTATTATACCTACCCAACACTCACCTACTCTTCCACTCTCACCTTGGAGTGAAGATGAGTCTAACCAGTCTAATACCTCAACCTCTCCTTCTATCCATACTATCAATGTGGTCACAAGCACACAACAAAAGGACAAGGGGAAGGCTAAGGTGTATATTCCTTAGACTTACCACTCTTCACACTCCCAACCAACCTACACCCAACCATCTCCATCCTTGACCAAACCTAAGGTGTCTATCTTAGGTGCCTCCTAATCTAACCCCTCAAAATCCATCAAGAAAGTTATCTTTAAACAACTTCATCAAACCCTGATGAATATGAGCTTATATGAGTTAATATCTACCTCTTCCCATCACTACCAAGCACTAATAGAGGCTTTATGATCCATTGAGGTCTAACCCAAGGACCCTTAACTTTTGGAAACCTTTGTTGGTGCCCTTTAAATTTATAACATTTTTACCTTCAAGGATTCAAAAATACCTTCCATCCACCCTAAGGACCTAGATCCTCTTCTCTTTATCACTACCCACATCAACCAAACCAACATCAAATGGGTTATGATTGATGGGAGAGCTAGCATTAACATCGTCTCCTCTCATGCCTATAACCAACTCAACTTGCTAGACAATGTCATGTTCAAATCTCTAGCCATCCTCCATTATTTCAATGATACCATATCCACTACCTTGGCAAATGTCATCCTTCACATCCATTTAGGACCCCACATGCTCCCCAAACTTTTTTATGTTATATAAGGTGAATTCCAATATAACATTTTGTTGGGATGACCTTGGATTTTCTCCATGGGTTGAGTTCCCTCTACCCTTCATCATTACATTAAGTTTGAGCATGAAGGCCAAGTCATCACCATCCAGGCTAACCCAAGTCCTTTTTCAACATGAAACATGACCTATCACCCCAATGATGTCCTCATACCCCCATCCAACACACCCTCAATGGCTCAAGCCCAACCTTCAACCACCAAAGAAGATATCATACCTTCTTCAACCAAGGAGGAATCAACTAGTTCCTCTATACCTTCACACTAAATCCCTACCATAAACCCTTTAGAATCCACTTTACATCACCTTTCACTAGGGGAGTATTGCTTTTTAACACTTGACACTTTCCCTACTCCTCATGAGTATGGGCAACTTACCAACTAACCAAGATATGATCCCAATGTCAAGACTATTTTTCCATTTAGACCTCCTCACTATTAGACTCTTTTTGTCTATGGGGGACTCAACAAATCCCTTAGTGCTTCTACCACTTCTCTTCCACTTCTACCATTCACCACCAATTTTTCTTACCTATATAAACCAAACTTTGCCAAGACATACCTTCATCAGTATACTTGGAAAGGATTTGATCTTGGGAAATATAAGCATGGCCCACATGAATTGGTCACCACTAAAATAGGAAAGCTACACAAGAAGCATAGACTTGGTTTCATCTTGCCTAATAAGAAGAAAACCAAACAACCTATCGTTACCATTGTTGAGGAAGATACCCCCTCCTCATTGATCTCACATCTACTTACATGTGAGGATGATGACATCATCCTACCTATATTTTTTTTGTTAACATGATCAACCTTAGACCCCTAACTTATCAGGAGGGGAGACTATAACCATCCTTTTGATCCACCCTAAAATGATAGGAGAAGACTTTATTACCATTAACACTATTTAGTGCCAGGATGATGATTCTATTATCACCTACCTTAGTGCCCCAAATTTTTCAATCCAAAAATCCCTTCCTCTTAAGTCTTCAACCATGTTGAATGAATCCACCATGGATATCATCTTGGGTACTCCGAATAACCCCCATATTGTCAAAATCAGTCAGTAATTGAACATCAAGGAACTTCAGGGCTTCCCCTCTTTCCTCCAAGACTATAACATAACCTTTACTTTGTCTTATAGTGATATGCCTGAAATTTACCCCGCCATTACTACCCATAACATAGTCACTCACTATGATTCCAAACTTTTCAAACATAAGTTTTGACACATGCATCCCTACATAACCCTTCTCATCAAAGAAGAGCTTCAACATCTTCTATCTGTCAACTTTATTTAACCCATTGAATACCCATAATGGGTCTCAAATATTGTATCTATTTCAAAATCCATAGGGAGACTACAAATTTTTTTGGACTTTCATGACCTCAACCTTGCTTTCCCTAAAGATGACTTCCCTCTACCAAGCATCGACTAGCTTGTTGAGCTTACAACCAACCATGAAATGCTATCTCTCATGGATAGGTTCATGGGTTACAATGAGATCCTAATTGCACTTGAATATTAGCACAATACTACCTTTACAACCCCTTGGGGAACCTTCTACTATAGAGTCATTCCTTTTGTACTAAATAATGTAGGTGTAACCTACCAACATGACATGACCTATATTTTACATGATCTTATCCATAAAATTATATAAGATGATGTGGATGACCTTCTTATAAAATCTAAACTCTAAAAAGATCACTTAGTCATTCTTAAGATCATCTTTGAGCAACTTCTCCATTTCCATGTCTACCTTAACCCCAAGAAGTGCATTTTTGGGGTCTTGTTAGGAAAGCTTATTGGTTTTATTGTCTCCCATCGAGATCAAAAGTATACTTGACATGATTCCTCCTATCAACCTTAAGTAACCTTATAGATTATAGGGAAAGCTTCAATCCATTCATCATTTTATCTGCCAAGTTTTAGATTGGTGTCAACCTTTCCACCACCTTCTAAAGAAGGATGTCTCTTTCAATTGGAATAATGACTGTCAAAAGGATTTTGATTCTCTCAAAAGGTACTTTTTTCACCACCTATCCTCACCCCACCCAAGGATGACCAACCTTTCTACCTATATATCTATAACACTGACCATTCCTTGGGGACAATGCTGGCTCACTAAGATGAACACAAAGAACAAGTTGTATACTACATTAGCCACACACTTGTAAAGTACGAGACTTGGTATACAAATATCGAGAAACTTTAATTAGATTTAGTATTTATGGCTACTAAACTTTGCCATTACCTTCTTAACTATAAAACTACATCATAACCAACACTGACCCCCTCATGTACATACACTCTAAGCCATGCTAGAACCAATGTATGGCCAAGTGGCTCATGCTTTTAGTAGAGTTTGACATTGAGTTACTTTAGAAAAATTCAATTAAAGGAAAACTCATTACTGACCAATCAGTCAAAGCACCTTTAGTAGATAACCAACTTCCTCCTTTTAAGTTCCCTGATGAGTCCATCATGGCTCTCTCTCAAGCAAATTTCACCTATCAAGTCACCATTTTTTTTGATGGATCAAAGTGTTAATGTGGTGGGGGAGTTAATATCATTCTTATCCCCTTAGATAATGAACTTCTACATTTATCCTTCAAACATGATTTTAAATATACCAATAACATGGTTGAATATGAAGCCTTGGTGATAGGCCTTCAGATTGCCTTAGCCTTAGGAGTCAAAAAAATCAATATATTTGTTGACTCCCAACTTGTGGTCAATTAAATCAATGGATCTTATAAGTGTAAGAATGATGTTTTTCAATAGTAAAAGCAAATGGTTGATGAACTCTTAGCATCATTTGAACACTACCACATCTAATCCACCCCATAATATACCAATAAGTTCACTGACACCATGGCTTCCCTTGCCTCACAAATCTTATTTACACCCTTGGAATCTAAGCTATCTATCATTATTCATAGGCTTACGCAACCATCCTATGTCAAACTAGATTCTCCCACTATTTTCAATGTGGAGATCTAACCTAAACTTTAGTATCAACAAACCTTTGATCACCTTAACCTTAGCATAGTTCCTTCTGGGCTCTCTAGGAATGACCAAAGATAATTTATCCATAGTACATCTTTTTATACCATTATAAGAGGAATTCTATATAAACATAGATTTGATGGCCCCTTTTCTGTTGCCTACATAGTCAAGAAACCTCTCACGCTATCAAATAAATGCATGAAGGAATCTATAGAGGACACTTTAGTGGCCTCACTATAGCTAGGCATATCCTTCATCTTAGCTATTATTGGCCTACCCTACACCAAGACTACTATGATTACTTAAAAAAGTGTGTCAAATGTCAACAACATGCTAATTTATATCACTCACATAGACATAGCCTTCGAGTTTCCACCAATTTTTGACCCTTCTCACAGTGGGGTCTAGACCTCATTTGTGAAATTAATCCCCATTCCTCATAATGATAACACTCTATCATCATCGTGACTGATTATTTTACCAAGTGGGTAGAGGTTATTCCTATAGCAGCAACCAAAGTGGAGCAAATTGTCAACTTTATCAATCATCACATCATTTTCCACTTTGATTTTCTACATAATATTATCATTGACAATGGTATATCCCTTAAAAACAAGTAATTCTAAGGTATGTGTGACACATTTGGCATTAATTTGAGCTTCTCCTCACCCTATCACCCTAAAAAAAATGGATAGGTAGAAGCCTCTAGCAAAACTCTTAATAATATGCTAATTAAAATGGTCAATGCATCTGTTCGGTATTGGTAATTTCACATCCCCTTCACCTTGTGGGCACATCATACTAGAATTATAACCCCTATAGGTACTACCCCTTTATCCCTTGTGTTTGGAGAAGAGGCCATCTTGCCTCTTGAAGTCAAAATCCCCTCTCTTTGCATATCTTTACACGAGCTTATTTTGGAGGATAATAATCATCAACACTATTTAATCCAACTTGAGCTACTTGATGAGCATCATTTACCAACCCTTATCTATCTTCATGTCTATTAAGAATGTGTCAAGCATGCCTATAAAAAAAACCTTTAAGTGTGATAATTCAATATCATAGATCTCATCTTAAAGGAAAATCAACATGTCACTAATATGGAGAAACGTAAGTGGGACAAGTTTGATTTCAACTATCTTGGACCTTATATCATAACCCATACGTATGGATTAGGAGCTTACTAGTTGTCTTCTCTTGAAGGCAACCTAAAACCTGAGCCCCTCAATGCTTCACATCTATGTCTATTCTTTTATTGATGAGGATCATGTTTACCTTTTATTTAACTTAATATCATCCCTTGCTACCACCCACATTCCATCTCCCTATTTTAGGGGTAAACAATTAAAATTGAATCATGTGATTAGCTATCACTAGCATATAATTATCTCAAACAATGGGTATCATGGCTCTAGCCATGACATGGTTCTCATGGTACTTTCCACACCTTCACATGATGGATTCCCATGATTGTTGTCACTTCAACCTCTTCACACCTAATCAACCTTCTTGTGATTTTAGTTTTACCTTCATAAAGGTGAACCACTAAGTCAGCCTAAGCAAGTCTATGTCAAGTAAAATCAAAGAAATAACAAAATTTCTATCACTAGCAATCATGGGTCATTCCTAGCATTCATAGGTTTTTCCCTTGAAGGACAACTATTGAAAATCTATTTGAAATTACCAAATCATAAGTTGGATTACTCCCTTAAAGGATAACTATCAAAATCATTAAGCAAATAAAATAAACTTAGACCACTCCCTTGAAGGATCGATGAGTAAGCATTTGTCAAAAACATAGCAATTTCTCAAAAACTTCCTATGTCGATCAAATTTTCATATACAATAATCAACAAAAGACCCATTGCCAAAATCACAACAAACAAACTAATCTTGAAATCCATAATCGGCTCTCAAAATAGAATAATAAGATGAAATCTACAATCAAATTTCACAAGTAGACTTATTACATCAATCAGTCTACACAATTTGGCATAGGCTTATTTACCCTATTTTTTTGAACACCTATAGAAGATGCAAGCTAGTCTCACAAGAAGGTTCCATTTTCACCCATCTCCCCTTCACACTATATGCAAGGGATTCTTGAGCTTAGTTGACATTATGTGGTTAAGATACCTTTTTAACCAACTAACGAATACCCATGCGAACCATTCAAAGGGATTATGTTCATTAAGTCAATCCAACTTCAGTTTTGTTTTAGTCCATGTCAACAAAGAGGCATCCTCCCCTATTTTTATTTTATCATTACTAGGTGATATTTTCATTATGACATTTATCTCTTGATTAGATTGTTTTAGTCTCCCATCTAATGTTTTTAATTAAAAATACTCATGTATTTTATTCTCCACCTTAACAATTAAACATAACCATAACCATAACAAAAGCATAACCATGACACACATAATGAAACCATAACATCCATGAGCATTTAAGCAATCAACCATTTTTCCATCACATTACTAAATTCTACAAATGTAGTATAGACACATTAATATTTATCATATTATCATCATAACCATATATCAATACCATCTCATGCCT
>JARHVA010003422.1:235000-292500 GCA_037957365.1 Torreya grandis | reverse complement strand
CAAGCTAATAACCCACCATAAAAATTCCCTTTTTTACCTACAATTTTACTCAAACCCACCAAAAATCATACCTATGACATACCAAATCAAAACCACATATTTAACCTACCCTAACCCCAAACCCAAAGGAAATGCATATAATCTAACTAAGCTATCAATTTAAAACACCCTTAAATCATTTTATGACCCCCACCATGGTGTCAGCCATAAACCTGCTCATCCTCACCCACACCCATGTGTTCCTTACATCTTGGCTAGTCACTAAGTCTACTCTCCACCTTAGCAATCACCCTCAACAAATGCCTTCACCACAAAACATTAAAAACCAGAGCTCAAATTCAACCCCAAGAATAAGTAACAAATGGTAAAAAGTGATTCACTTTTCACTTTTTATCACCAATTTTTAGGGTTTTACCCTAACTATCAATGATCAGGGTGACCATCGACGGTCTCCCTTGAAGACCCTAACCACTGATGGTCAGGTGCCCCCTTTTATTGCTTATAACTAAGAAACTCCCCCTTTTATCATAACTTAACCATTTCTCACCCACCCATGGAGTCTAGCTTCTCCACGCACCTTGACCACCTTGTTACCTCATCATTGGTCCATTCTAACCTAGATAACATGCATTTTATGACACCTTTTTACCTAGTCCTTTGACTACCATGACAACATTTCCATGATGACCCTTTTGAAATTGCACCACCTCATGCTTACTTGACCTACTTGTGTCTTTTTAGGAGCACTTCTTACCTTAGATACCCATGACACTTGACCCATTTGTGTTTTCATAAGAGCACTCCCTACTTTGGATACTCACCAGAAACACTGACCTTGTCTAGGATAATAATAGGTGTACCCAACCACCATGCCTAAATGTGGTCATGTAGTACACTAATCACTTATTCCTTAGAACTAAACTTTATTATTACCAACTATGGTACCCTTGTCTTTTCATGATCCTAGATATCACACCTTTTGTCACACTCTGTGCACCTATTTGTACTTTAGTGCCCAACCTCTCATCTACCATCATGATGTCCACCTTTATCATCACCGTCACCTACCTTATCAAACCTAAAATTGATTCTACTTTACCTCATCACCTATTGGTTTAATGGGGAACACCTCCTCTCATACTTGAGGCAATCAATTTTTTTTGACCAACATCAATTTTTGTTTTGTAGTTGGTTGATTTCAGGTGGTATAATAAAAAAGGGAAAAATGTAGACACTAAAAATCTGCACACTATGACTTTGAGTGTTAAAGTACCCCTTGACTTATTTAGGACCCTCTTGGGACCACCCTAACCCTCTAACCCCAAACCAAATCTAGCTCACAATCAATTTGACTAAATTGACTTAACCTAACCTTTTACCTTTTTTTACCCTTTACCCTCAACCATCGATGGTCAGGTTGACCACTGATGGTCACCCTAACTATCAATGGTTGGGGTCTACCTCAACCACTAACATGCAAGTCACCCACCTTGATTTTATAAAAATAACCTGTCTAATTATAGTTATGGATCATTACATGGATGAGTTAAATTTAGGAGGCCTAATTCACATGTTGTTGCAATTCTCTTGCCTTACCTAGAAGAGAGAAACAAAGAGGTGAAGATCCATATACAATTATTATCAAGAGATTTATACATCAAAGAGTTTTTTGCTTGAAATTCAATAACCATCAGTAATTTATTAATCCAACAATCATATCAGAGAGTCAATTTGCTGCCACCTCTTCACCAAGTCCTTAGGTACCATTACTCTAATAGAATCAAGCTAGATTCTACCAACATATCAACTACCTCAAATATCCACCCAATCAACTTTTGGTAAGACAATTACTTATTTCTTAGTATTCATTTAATTTATTTCTATTTCAAAATCAATTCAAAACTTACCCATCCCTCATAATCCATCTTTAGATCTCATCAATCAGCCCTTTTACTAACCTAGATCCTTACAAAGTAACCGTCGATGGTTGACTCAATTGTTGATGATCTATCTAACCCTTGATAGTTACGTTGACTATTGATGATCACCTTAACCATTGATGATTAGCCCAATTACTAATGGTCACTGTGGTAGTGAAAACTAGTAAGCTAATTCACCCACCTACATCTAATCAAAACTAATTCTCTATGTTTTTTCCTATTCATAGACACTTTTCTAATTGAATCATTTGTAGTTTATTTTCTAAGCAAGCATTATTTTATTCAATTTTATTACCTCTAGTTTATTGATACAAGTAATTGTACTTCTATTTTACAAATTTAATTATTCAAAATGTATGGATTAATAACCCCTAAGGAAGCTCTCACTTCCAAGATCTAGCTATCGTTCGGTAATCCACTCAACTATTTATCTAACAAACAAGTTTTTTTTAGTGCTTTATTATCTACAGGTCATCCTCCCAAGCCAAAGAGGAGATCTTAAAAATATTTTGATTTAATGCATGCACTATCAAATAGGTTTTGAACCATATCCATACTCAGTTTCTTCTTTTCCATCTTTCAAATAATAAGAAAAAATTCATTGAAATAGTAGGTTTTATCTTACTTACCCCCATATTGGAATTGATGAATGCAGATGGTGAATGAGGTTGTGTACTACTACTAGCTTCTTTTCCCTTGTCTTATTTTGGTTCTATAGTTGGGATAGCTTGTGCAGGGTTCTCTCAATCCTCTAATGCTTCTTTTAGCAAATATTTCTACTCGAGAATAGATAAGACATCCTAGAGGGAAGTATTAGTCAGATCCTTATTTAGTTATTCCACCACATTAAATGACCCTTATGGTTGGACATTAGGGTCCTTTAGCTTGTTATGTGTTATCACACTCCATTTTTACATGCCATAGGTGGTGATTACAATCCCAAACATTTCTCTAAAGTTATTCTAGGTCTTATGAAGGCTTCTTGGGTCTCGGTCAATCTCTTCTTAAATTGAGTGAAGTAGTCTGATTGAAATCATGGGGATTTAGCACTGGGATCTCACTTGCATAAATATCATCTTCACCTTCTACCCAAGAGAAAATCATGTGCTCTAGGGATATTTAATATTGCTCTAAGGACATTCCCTACATCTATGCCATTAGAAAAACATTTTCAACACCTAAGGATTGATATTCATATGGGGCTAAATTAGGTGCATTCCCTTGTCTTTATTTTTTAGCAAAATTTTGTTATAGATTAACTCTTGGGTATTTTTTGGGTGTATGAACATCATTACATGGGAAGAATCATGAATTGGAATCATCCACCAAGTTATTTTTGCCTATAACTAATTATCTATTTGAAAATCATGGGACAATTTGTAAAGGATCAAAGACTAAGATGATTTAAATCATTGATCACACTTGACGGTTTGGCACCTGGTGATTTGGCTTCTACCTTTCTTGGTACTAGTTATACTGATATGGAGCTCTTATTTTTTGATAATTCTAGTAGGGGGATTTAGTGGCATGGCCTACGATTATTTGAGATTTATGATCTCATTGGATAAATTTTTCAAGATAATCTTCATGTCATTCATCTCTATGTCTAAAGAGGACAAAGAAGATGTGCTCATCTAAGTAGGCATATATACACACATGGAGAGAGGCACATGTGAGGTGCTTGGAGATTCTTCCTATGATGACATGGATATTTCTAAGAACATGGGCATTAGTGGTCATTAGGGAAGTTTCCTGGCATCTATCAAATTATTATCTACCCTAACTACTAAGTCATAAGCAACTAATAGTGTCTATCCTCCAAATGATTAAATCATGATAGTGATGTCCGAGTTAAAGGATTTGAGGTAGAATATAATGACCATACTAGTTGGTGGTTGAGCCACTATTGAGATCCTTTACTAGGTCTTATTAAACCTAGTATTAAAATATATAATAGCCTCTTATGGGGATATTTTAATAGTGATCAACTATTAGAAGAGAGATTATATGTTTGCTTTCTCATTTAATCTCTCAAAAAATATATCACCCAAGTCATCCTAGGTGGTGATAGATTTGAGTAGTAAGGATCGGTACCAATCAAGAGCTCCCCCTTTAAAAGAGGTGATTAGTAACCTTAATACCACATTCTATTGTGTGACATAATGTATAGTATAGACATTGACAACATCTTGAAGATGCTCCAATGCAATTTTTAAATCCTCTAATGTGAATTTAGGGAGTGTTTTTAAGGCATTAATATAAATAGGGTCCCATGTAACTAGGGCTATTGGAGGGATGAGTGGGATACCACTGTTCCATGCTACAAGTTTCTTGGAGGTCCTAAGATTACCATTTTTATGGTTATTACATCGCACTAGATCCCATGGTTCTTTGGCAAGTTGCAACTACTAGAGGTGGTAGTAACAAGTTTGAATTCCTTGTTACTTGAGACCTAATGATGTGTCTATGGCTCATAAACTCTAGCCTCTAATCAAGTGATTGTGTGTTTGGGTCACACTAGGCATGCCATAACATAAAAAACTTTTTATGCCTAAAACTCTCACTCTCAATAGACAGTCTTATTATGGGAATCTTTATAGATGTGGGACAAATTTTGTGGTCTAGAAAGCAAACTCTAGGATTTTAGAATATGGATCTTCAAACTAATTGGGGGTGAAAATGAGAAGAGATAAATGTAAATAATACTAAAATAAACTAAGGTGATACACCGTGATCTTAATGTATTCACTCCTAAAATTTCATAAAATAGATTGCAATCCATAGTCATCAATATATCTATTTTTTAAAATATAATTTTTTTTGAAAAATACTTATAATGAAAATTTGGACCCAATGGTTATGTATGACCATTAATATATATATATATATATATATATATATATATATATATGAACCCTAATTGGTTATAACTTGTTATGGATGCATTATATTCTCTAATATATTCATTTTGAAAAATAAAATAGCTAAAAAATTTTCATAGATAAAAACTTATGACGATCATAACATACGTGTCTTCATAAAAAATACTTCAATGTTGTTTAAACTATTTAATTATAGTTAAGCCAATTAAGTTGAATAAACAATTGAAAAGATGAAATGAAGTAAAATATAGTAAATAAAATAAATTTAAAGTAAAATAATAATTTATATAAGAAAAAAAATTGATAAAATTAGTAAATGAGGATAGGGTAAGAGAACATCCCTTCAAATTTAAATAGACTTGACTATGCAAATTGACTGTAAGTAAAAACTATCTAGAGATACCAAAAAACATAATCATATTATAAAATAGTAATTTAAAGTCTATTGGGACAAGTCCACATGAGGAAGATGGAAATGCACTATAACCTTGTCTATTGATGGTGGTTGCATCTTGGTTTTTTTAATTTTTGATTTATTGATATAGGCCTATGAGACTACTTATGAGGATTGAATGTTGAGCTTTGTGTGCCAATATGCCTTGTGGAAGACATAAAAAGTAAAAAACCCCATGTCCTACATAATAAATACAATAATAATTAAATTTAAAATATGGTGAATAGGTTCAAGGGAATAACAAAGCTATCCTCGAAAACCCCTTGTGACTAAGTGCATCTTACAAATCCAAAATGAGCCTAAGACCAATGTGTTTCTCTCCTAAGGTGCTTGTGTGATCTGTGGTTGTGACAATAAATGAGTATACATAGATAATTTGATTAAATTTATTAAAAAATAGATGACATTTACCTATAATAAATTATCTTAAGTCTTGTCTTATGACTATTAGGATGATTCAAAATTTAAATAGGAAGAAGTAGTGTTATTTTGATCTTTGATGCCAAACAATTACTTGATAGATGCTAGTTGTAGTTGGAGAAGCCTTGATGTGATTATATAGAGGAATATTTCAAATATATTATATAAATGACCTTAAAAATGTGTGGGAAGGGTAAGATTAAAAGGATAAAAATTAAAAAGTTATTATTTGAGTGTAGGGGACAAGTTCACACTAGTTGTACATGGTTGTAGTGCACTCCTATCTACTTAGTATAGATTTATCATAGAATACCTAAGACCATTAGGACATTATTAATAGAGATATGTGAGATGAATATTAATAAATGTGGATGTTTTCATGATTGTTTAACTTTTATCAATAAAAAAAATGTTCTATATATATTTCAAGTTAACAAAATGGTGAATAGGTCAAGCAAGGGTAAGGATGTCAATAATAAGCATTGTCAATCACATAATGATTAATTTTGAGTGTCTACATTTTTCCCCACTTTATTCTAGTGATGAAATGAAGTTAAATTGCTAGAGTAGAGTATATGTAAACCTAAGTGTGTACACATACTTATATTTTGATGTGAAGATCGATTATGCAAGAATCTTAATGTGAAACCTTTTACAATGCCAATAAAATTATTTTTTTCCATATTTAAAAATTGATTTTTTTCAATTTGAAATTTGAAATTTGAAAGAGAGAATGGAAAGTATAAACCTATAAGGGTATGCCATCATATTGACCTGTAACTTGGAGATGGATAAATGTTTACCCTCTTTGTTTAGGTAGTTCAAGAATTGTAGTTCAAGAATTGTTGAACCTATGGTGAATTGAGAGTGATCAAGTCTCAATTTAAAAACCTTAGAATGCACTTGAGTTTAGATTATTATATTCTCCAACTCTTATTTGAATGTATATAATAATTTTCATTATGTTTGAAGGGAGAACCACCAACTGTGGCTTGTTACATCTTTAAAATATGCAACCATAGAAGTGGAGTGTCACTAGACTCTCAAGTGGTCCACTTGCAACATTTAGATGAAAGATACCACTGTAGATATATTTATATTCTATTTGAATATTTTTCAACTTTAAATCTTGAAAAATTGAAACCTCAACATTTTAAACTTGAAACTTTTGGAAATGTTATATTTGAAACATTCACATGAACAAGGATCATGCCCCAATGTATCTGTACTATATTGATATTGAGCATTATTGAGATTTTTAACTTTTTGAAAATTTTAACTTGTTACTTTTTAAAATTGTAATCTACATTTTTTGAAAATTATAACTTGAAACTATTTATGCACATGCCCATGCATATACATCAAATATCTATAAATTTTTACTTAGATTCTATATCAATTATATATATATATATATATATATAATTATTAAATTTTATCATGAGGGATTATAATCATAAGATAATCCCATTGTGATGTGCTCTTTGGAGATGAGATATTTATTCTATAAGTCACTTATCTCAAAATAGAGTTGTAAAATATTCTGAAAGATCTAATCGTGTAATAGCATTTGTATAGTTTGATTTGTATTTGCATCATATTGTAAGAACTAACATTGAATTTCATATTTTAAAATATGCTAAATAGATAAAGTATTGAAAAAAATAATTAATATGTGCATGATATACATCATAACACCATAGTATATGTAATATGAAGTATCAATGCATGATATAAGTCATGGCATCATAGTAACAAGAAATAAGCACAAGTAATGTCATGCAATTTATATAGAAAAACACATTAAATGAACTAATGCCATTTAAAAGGGACAAATAAATACCACATACACACAAGGCCAAGGACCCATATATAAGTGAAAAGAGGGTGTCACACAATGAATAATATATAAAAGTTGCATAAATAAGGCCATGTGCCATAAACAATGAGCAAATAAGTAAAATTTGAAAATAAAAATAATGCAAATGGAATTAGATTACATCCATAATATAGATCCATGTTATTATTAGAAAATAATATATTTAATTACCATAATTTAAAATTATGAGTTATTCAACAAGACATTTTTATGATATATAACTTATCATGGTAAAGAATGTTTTGGCTAGATAAAACCTCTTAAATTTTCCATTGTGAATGAAGAGATGCCCCCAAAGGTTTTTGGGTAATGAGGGAAGACTAACATCAAGAACCATGTTATAATATGTCTTGTATCACACTCACATACCTCATGAAAATTAATTCTGTATTGAACTATAAATGAAATATGCATTTACCAAATATGAAAATAGATAACATATTTAGAGAAGTGAGATAAAAATATTTGAAAAATGATTTTTAAGTCCTGATTTTAAATTTTTTGAGAACTTTTTTATTTTTTTTTGAATTCTTTTAAATATTTGAGTGTTTTTTATTTTTTTTGAAATTTATTTTTTTTTGTATTTTTTTAATATATGATTTTGTTTATAATAATGAAATTAATTTATAAGTAAAATAATGACGTAGATGCATTATATTCATGGAATGTTTGATATGATTGTCACTAAGCATGGTTAGGTGATGAGCCCATGTAACTAGTCTTTTAGTAATAACAAAAGGACCCTATTAATTTGGTTTGAATTTTCTTTTGTGTTCTTTGTCATCATTGATGTTATTTTGATTTTATGAGTACTTAATTTCCAATTTGGAATTTAAGATCATAAAATTAGTGGCCACATGCTTGAAAAAATTTAAATGTTTGAGAGATTTGACTCGTTTATGATCAAGTTTTTATAATTTATGTAATTTTTTTTTGAATATATGTTATCTTTTATTATGTCCTTTAATGATACTTGTAATGGTGGTATTTATATCTTAAGAGGAGTATATCCTATGTTTCATAAACCAGAGAATAAGGCATGTGTTTTGTTGGTGTTCATACACCTATGAAATATGCCAAAAGAGCATAGATAATCTGATTAAGATAGTATGTTCTATGTTTCATAACAATATTGCTTAAAATTTTAATGATTGTTCTATTAATTTCTTCAGCTTGACCATTTCCTTGTTGGTATTAAGGAGTAGATAATGTGTGAGCTATTTTGAATTCAACACAATTTTTTTTACTATTTTATTTCTAAAAGATGAACAATTATCTGTTATAATTGTAAAGGGTATGTCAGATCATGCAATATCATGTTTTAATAATGAAAAATACAAATATCTTATCCTTTTTTATATTTTAAAGGTATAACTTCTACCCACTTGTTAAAATATTTAGTGGTGGTAATGATAAATTTATGTCCTTTTGATGATTCTAGATTTATTTTACCAATTAAGTTAAAACTCCATAGAGAGAAGGGATAGGGAGAGATAATTAGTTGTAGTGGATATGATGGATCATGATTGATATTGATATTAATTTGACATTATGAACATAATTTAGCATATTTTTGACATTATTATTCCCTTTTTTGCCAATAATATCCTTGACTTAAGAGTTTTTAAGATATTATCTTACCACTAAAGTGGCCTCCACATTCGCTATCATGAACTTAAAGTATAAAACATTTGATTTTCATCTTAATTTAGATATTTTAACAATTGTCCATCAAATGATTTATTAAATATGAATTTACGAATGAGTACATAATGCATGGTTTAACATTGTAACCAATATTTATTTTCTCTTGTAGAATTTCTGGGAAATTATATGTGTGTGTGTGTGTGTGTGTGTGTGTGTGTGTGTGTGTGTGTGTGTGTGTGTGTGTGTGTGTGTGTGTGTGTGTGTGTGTGTGTGTGTGTGTGTGTGTGCGCGTGCGTGCGTGCGTGTGCATGTGCGTGTGCGTGTGTGACTCAAGATTATCTACACTATGTGTGACTACCAAAACATCTATTTTTTTGATAATATTAGTATTAACCAAAATATTTCATAATTTTAGGATATAAAATAGTTCATGATAATCATTAATAATAATTAAGATTAAAGATGTGATACTATCCATAACATAATCATATCTATTATCTTTGTGAAGGGTGCTCTTAATGGAGAAAGAAAAGAATTGTAGTATGAGAGGTTGGACCATGTATTTATAAGGGATTAATTTATCTTATTTAGTTTGATAAACATTTAAAATTTGATTATGAAAGTATGTGAATCGCCATATACAAGTAAAGATTTAATATGTAACTTGTGTGTTGTTAATAAGCCTAGTATAAAATCTTCATATTTAGATATTTTATTTGTGTAGGAAAAACCCGAGTGAAAATAAAAATGTATATGTTCGTTTTGTGGGGTAAAAAACTATAATCTGAGCCATAACACTTAATGTAAATTAATAATTATTAGATAATTTTAATGACTAAGTGGTGCTTTAATCACCCTTGGCTTACCTTGATAGTTAAATAAATAATAATAGTTTATTATTTCTTAACACGAGGTGAAAACATCATGAAAATAAATAATTAAATTATATTTGTTTAATAGTTATCAATGTAATTAAATGTTCATCGGTGAAAATATGGGACCATTGGTTACAATGGTCACCTCCCCTAGTGAATATTATAAATAGGGTTTACCCTTATTATAAATGCATATCGAACAATTGATGTTCATTATTCTCAAATTTTTTGTTAATAATAGATTTTGTATTTGCATGTGGAAAATACTAGTCTGTGAAGAGATTTTGAGGAGTGAGAATGAGAAATTTTTATATATTGGGGAAATTATTTCAATATTGAATTATCATTGGGGTTTTTTTTACCTCCATTGGAGGTTTTCTCATCTTATTTTTGTGTTGTGTTTAATTGACTTGTGTGTATAATTTACTAATTAATACATTTTAGATCCTATCTGTGCATCATATATTTATATGGAATTTATCACTAAATACCTATGATATATTTATGTGTTCATTTTGTGGGTAAAAAACTATAATCTAAGCCCTAACATCTATTGAAAATTCATAGCCATCAAATTCCATTGGTCAATATGTCATCCTCAATATGATAAGAAGTAAATTCATCTCTAAATTTGGTAAACATAGGTAATGGATCATGTAAATGGTAAAATTATAATTTATCTATGATAAATTTCCATTTAATAGACTTTTTGGGGATAAAATGAAAAAAAAAATTGGTAAGAAGCATCACCAATTTTTATATACACCTTGACAAATGAGGGTTTGACATAATATATTTGAGTGGATCAAACTTAGTGATGACATGAATCTCATTGCAAAATAAATAGTTCTATAATATTTTTATGGAAAAAACAATTTTTAAAGATATATTTTTGATCGTGGTATACTTTTCATCATAATCAATAAGTGTGTGATTGATGTATTCAATTACACATTCATGATTATTGTCATTATATTGTGAAAAAAGAGCACCCAAGGCATGATCAATACTAAAAAATTACAATAAGAGAGGTTGATCTATAATAAGAGGCATAAGCACTAGTTAGTTAATAACATATTAATTTATTTCATCAATTTTTTTTGACAAAGTTCATCCCATTTGAATTTAGTATCTTTATTGAGTAATTTTTTGAAATATTATGTTTTTTTTGCTAATTGAGAAATGAAATGTATGATAGATTGGATGCGGCCTTGTAAACATATTAGTTGTTTTAAACTAGTTGGAATTGGAATAAAAATTATAGCCTTAAATTTATTGGGATCAACATCAATGCCTTGTTGAGAAATGATGAATCCCAAAAACTTACATGAAGATACTCCAAGAATGCATTTTTTTGATTTAGATGTATATTATATTTCCTTGGTATTTCAAATATTTGACTTAGATTAATAACATGGTATTGTCGATATTTTTATTTTGATATTAAATCATCAACATAATATTGAAAAAAATTATGCATGTAATAATGAAAAATATGAATCATAGCTCGTTGATATGTTTCTCCTAAATTTTTCAATCCAAAAGGCATGAATATATATAAAAATGATTCCCATCATGTAACTAATGACGTATTTTCTTGATATTATGGATTGATATTTATTTGGTTGTAGTGAGAGAAACCATCCATAAATGATAACATTTTAGAACCTATTGTAGAATCCACAGTCATATCTAGGTTGGGTAATGAGAAACAATCTTTAGTACAAACTTTATTTATATCATGGCAGGTGGTGAAAAATTGAATGTATCCATTAGGTTTTTTTTCATAGGTACTATTATATAGACCCATTAAATATAATTAATATCTCAAATTAAACCAACATAAAAAAATTCCTTATATTTCATATTTGACTAACAATGCTACTTTTGGGTGCATTTTCCTTATATTCTACTTAATTAGTTTGACATGTGGATAAAATGAAATATAATGCAATACCTATGCTAGGTAAATTATAGACATGTCTTTATATGCCCATGTGAATAATTCAAGATAATAATTTAGACCTTGTCAAAGAGATTTTTAATCATCATTTTGAAACATGGCCACTAAAAGAATAAGCCAAGGATATTTATCATTGCTAAAATTAAATTCAATAGTTTATTCATTAATAAAATTTGATCGATCTTATCTATATGGTGTTGTGGGAATAGTATGGGGACCATCTAATTATGTTTATTCAACATTATCATCATTTTCAACAAAATATTCATGTATAATTTTTACATAAGAAAATATTTTCTTATCGTACAAGGGAGGAAGATCCTCATTAATGCCTAAATATTCGTCATCATTATAAAATTTATCCAGTGTCATAATTTAAAGATAAATGTTGTTTTCAATGAGTTTAGGTTATACTAATGAAATTTAAGAAACATGGTTGACTTGAATATTATTGTAAGAGCATATATGTGCAACTAATATAAACTTTTGAGGTTGTTTACTTTTATAAAGTCTATGAGAGGTGGACCTATCACTATATCTAAGATGTTTTCATCCTTCATTATTAGGAGTTATGGGGTTGATAATACCTTGAACATGTTTTTCCACTCCTTTTTTAGTGGTAAAATTATACTTTTATTAAGAATTTAAATCCAAAACCATATTGAATGAAAGATATTGATGAGTTATATGAATTTGGTGTCGATTGAGATAAATTAATGGGTGAATTATATATTGGTACTTCAATTAAGGAGGGTTCCATATATGGATCTAATATATTTTAAGGATAAACTATTTCATAATATTTAAATGTATCTCGATCTAAGTGACATGTATAAATTTAACTTTGATAACTAAAGTTAAGACATACATGAAATTAAGAAGGAATGGAATTCATATTATGGTTACAAGGATGGACCTATAAATATTGTAATTAAGATAATTAGGCATGACTTGACAAATAATGGAAAGTGTACATGTTCCTAAAGTGATATTAGATTTAATTTTGTAAATTAGTTAGTGTGAAATATTGTCAAGCTCATGAATGTTAATATTATAATGGGTGCAAAAATTTATTGGTATGCTAAGTATATTTAATAAATAAATGTTACAATTGTTTAATCCTAATCCATTATCTACAAGAACCATTTTAACCACTTTGTTTTGTAAAAATAATTGAATAGACAAGGCTCAATATTGATCAATAATATTATTTTGGGGAAAATATTCCTTTTCAAAAATAAACACTTTCTTATGTCCATCAAATAGTATTAATAATAGAAACAACATAAGGAGGTTCAATGTTATCAAGTAAAATCATATTACATAATGTGTCATTAAATATATCCTCATATATTTGCATTATTTTCAAAAATTTGAGTCATGAAATGTTAACATTATTATTATTTAATTAGTCTAAGATATCAAATCTATTAGATTGAATATCTTGATTTGATAGGGAAGATTAGAAATATTAGGGATTCTACCTCATTGTGTATTTAAAAAATTAAAATCTCAAGGTTTATTAACAATAAAGGGTTGTGTATATGACTTTTGACATATATTAACTATGGATAACATTTAAAATTGAATGTTATAAAAAAATAAAGTAAAATGTAGTTGTGATTGATCTAAGGTAATTTTTGGTGTATTATTTAATTTTAACCATGTACTAATATGATGACTAACATCTTGAAAAGTAATAGAAAAATTTATAATAAGTTTCATGAAGTTATATAATGTATGAATTTGTGTCCATTAATCATGATAAAAGGTATTATTATCCAATTTTGGCTTACATATTGAAAATTTCCCAATAGATCAGTTCTAAAGGTCTTGGTATGGAGTGATCAGTTGAGCAAAGTTCTTGATTAATGTAGATCAAGAAAAGGGCTTGGAAATAGGTCTAAGATTTCAAGTTGAAAAGGATAAGTATGTTCTCATGGTGATCATGACCTTCATGGACAAAAGGTAGGTTTCATAGGTCTCAGAGACCCTTTTGGAACTTTGAAAGTTCAAGCACAAGATTTGAAGGACCAAACCATCACAAGCATGGCATGCAAAAATGGATTGATTAGTCTAGTTTCACATTTAATAAATGAACTTGGGGATCCTCTCAAAGCCAAATAATTACATGGACTTGAAGTTCTTCATGCCTATATCATCCTATAAAATTTTTAGAACTTGATGAGTTATCCATCTCAAGTTATAAAGCTTCAAAGTTAGACTTATAGAATGAAACATTCGTAGGGATAAGATAAAGCTATGACAATTAGCCATTGGGATTTATAATCCTTAAATAGTCACACATACATCAATTTTGATCTTCACAAAGTAAATGTTTGAATTCAAATGCTCCAAGATCAATGGCTCATGTTCATTCTTCCCAAATATCTAATAATGAGAGATGAGTTTGATGAAATCAATGGGGCCTCAAGATCTAGGAGAGCATGATCAATCATACCAAGTAAATATATGGAAATAGTTGTGTCCAAAGGTCAATGAATCTCAAAAATAAATATACAAATGATAAGTGTCTCAACTGTATTAGACTCATATAAAATATATAGCTCATGTCTATTCATATAGGAACATATAAATAGTGTGAGTGAGGTCAAAAGAGTCAAAGGAATCTAGATCAAGATCAATGGCCAAGGGAAAATTTTAAAACCTAGATAAAAATTTATGAGTGAGATCAAAATTTGAAAGACTAAGGAACTTCAACAGAGGTCAAACATAACCAAAGTTAAACCAGAACAAGCTTTTCAAAGGGCATGTGCTTCCATTGGAGATAAATTGAATACCATTATAAGGACATAATGATACAATTAGGATGGTCAATGATGAAGTTTTGATGCCATTAAAGCTTAGTATATACCTATGGTTTGAATATTTTTAACATGAAAGGTTCATCTTCTAGGATCATGATATTATTCTATGACTGTGTTCACTTTTTTTTAAAAATGATTTATGCATATGATGAGTTCTTAGATTCCATAAGGTGCAAAGGAAAAAAAAAGGACTTTTAAACCTAATATAGTCTATATAAAGCTACACAATCTATGGATCTTCGTCAATTTAGTGACTATATGAAAATGAATAAAGGACATTGGTTTTCAATCTATAGTAAGACCCACGTTCAATTTTCAAATCGAAGGTAGATCTATGATTATGAATAGGCTTATCATCCTTCAACATTGATATATCCTTGACAAAAAACCACCTAAAATATACATAGCTATTATTTTGTAAAATCCATGAATTAAGATTTTGTCTTCAAGTAGGAGATGATGTGGGAGATCAAAGAAAAAGATCTGATGGTTAAGAAATGTATATAGGATAATTCAATACATTCTTGTAGTCATAGGGGACTTTTCCACTTCGTATGCCATAGTGTCTTGATTGATCAAAAAGGTGGTAGAGCATTCATTAAATCATGGTGGTATCCCATCTATCATTTTTTGGATGGTAGTCTCCTCTCTCTCTCTCTCTCTCTCTCTCTCTCTCTCTTCTCTCTCCCTATCCTCCTATATGTCACATTCTCTTATCCATTGATAGGGTTCTCATTTCTTGGAATTTTCATTCCATTTTGGGATAAGGATACTCATTAATACTCTTGAAAAATGGTGATTATTTTATAAGGGTAAACCCTATCAAAATATTTTAATAACTACCTCTTGAAGCAATAAGATTAATTATCTTCCTATCTCTTGCCTTTGATCAGTGTTTAGTATGATTGTGCATGATGAATTCATGAATGAGAATATTATTAGTCATTGTCCTTTTGGTTTCCTCTTTGAAGGTGTTTTCGAGCTAGTTTGTAGGTCTAGATTAGTGTTCTGCCTAAACCTCATCTATGAAATAGTTATGTAATTAGTAAGATTGTGAGGTTGTGTGAGTTACAGTCGTCTTATGCTGATCTAGTGTGGGTTTAATCTTATATTAATGTCCATTTTAACTTTGGTGACTCAAATTTTAGATTTATTATGTCCCCTTAACCCCTTTTCTAACCCTTTTATCAATAGTTTGAATTAGTTCAGGTGATCATCAAAAAGAAGCCAGCCTTATCTAAAGGTTCAACCCCATCATAGGTAACCTACATCCTAGGGTTGTTACCATTATTTATCTCAATTGGATGGAGCCTAAAGAACCCTCTCTAGGGGTATAAATCAAGTCTACAATTTTTTTTGGCATGCCCAATGGGACTTAGTATAAAGAATATTGGTCAAAGTTTGATGTTGGTTTGATTAATTTACATTAGTTATAGATTCCAAGAAATAACATCTAGCCACTCCAAAAGAAGATTCAAAATTCTAGTAGCAGAGTAGAGACTACATCTCATTCTAAAGGTGACTATAAGATCAACTTCTAGAGGTATTCCTTTTTAATTAATTAAACTTCCTTCAAATTTAAATAAAAGGCTAAGGTTTACTAATACAGACCCTTATAAGGGAAACTTCCTCCCAAACCTATTTCAAGACCTACCTCTAAAAAAAGATCTTTGTTAGCCCCTTTGACTACCATGGTAGTCCCTAGAACTTTTATGGATTTTAATGGCTAAAGTCCTCTAGACCTCCCTCAATATGATCCTATTCTAGTATCAACTCTTTAAAATGTACCTTATTTTACTGGAGACCAAGATACACCACCCTCTGAGCACCTCATGGGCATAGGAAAATTTTGTAATATCCATAATATCACTAAATAAAATATATAAATTAGGTTATTAGATATCTCTTTCAAAGGGAATGCCCTAGATTGGTATAGAGGCCTTGCTAATAATTATATTCAATCATGGGACCAATTAGGTGATGCCTTGTATAAAATACTTGAGGATAAAAATGACCATTTGTCACTCATAGAGAAATTACCATTAAGAGAACTCCTCATGAATTCATGTAACACTTCAACACAAGATTCTAAAAAACTTGGGATAAAATTCTACTCTCATTTATACCAACCCCTAACTTTGCCTTCCTTTACTATTTGAAGGCTTTAAATAGTGACATAACAATGATGATCCAATCTATAGGAGGGAATATACTTCCAAATGCTTAGAAGGTGGCCATCAAAGCAAAAAATTATTTGGTTCAAACTAGAAAACTTACAACTAGACCACCAATGCATTTATTTCCTAAAATTAGACCACCTCCTATTGTTATCCCTCCACTTAATGTCATTTTTCTTATGCCAACAATTAATGTAGTACCTCCATCAAAACAAGAAAAGGTTTGCACTAGTTAATCTAGTGATTCCCAAGAGCTTAAGAACATGTTTTAGTCCTTGGGAAATGAGCTAGTAAATGTTAAGAAGTAGCAAGCTTTCAATAGGCCTAATCAAGGCTCATATCAACCTCATTAGAAATATTATCAAGAAAATAGGCCACCCTAAAAAGGAAACTTCCAAGGCTAAGTCCAAGGTCAAATTCAAGGATAAGGTCAACCTAGCTACAATAGATAAAATAATTATAATCCAATTACTGCAAGCACTTCCAACACATTAGTCCTAGTTCAAAATAATTTTTCTCAAGAGGCTGAGGGTACCATGCCTTGGAATTGATATTTTGGGCAATACATTATTCTAACCACTAATTTCACTCAAGATTTCAATGATCAATGGCAACAGGCTACCAATTCTAGGTACAACTAAGCTCTTATGGCTCAAAACATAGAGCTACCTATGATGAAAAACTAAAAGAGCTTCAATAAGGTCAAAACCCTGATCAAGGACCAAAATAATTGGGTGATATAATGGTGAATTATGAGCACGAAGAGTTTTATGTACTCAATAAATAGGCTAGTTCTATCCAGACATACTTTTTAGTAGCATCAAATACAAGATTCAAGAGAATGAACATGGATGGTAGGCAAGAAGCAGTCAAAGAGCTTCCAGCCATTACTCCTTCACTGTCAAATCCAAGTGAAACTACTTCCACTCCAAATGTCCCATTAACTCCTAAAAATTAGAACCAAAGGAACCCCTTTATCCCCCAAAACGCAAAAGTTTAACACACAATAGTTGTGGCCCTTAAAGCACAAACAAAATTTGGTGTTCCACACATCAACATTATTAAATAGATGAATAAATTCAATGTGAGTGTGCCAATGTGGGATATTCTTTCCATGCCTAGTCAAGTGGATAATCTACAAGAGGGTTTGTCCAAGATTAATGTTACAAAAGTTGCAGACATGCCATCAAGCAAGGAGATTATGGTTCTCACTAATACATCTAAATGACCTAGTGAAGGGCAACTAGGTAAGGTGGTCAAACCTCCTCCCTTATACATTTCAATGATCATTGGTAATTCTTTAGTGCATAATTGCTTGGTATACAGTGGGGATAGCACCTCAATAATGCTAAAGTCCATAGTTGATTAGCTTGGTCTAAAATATGAACCCTAATCTAAGGGAGTGATGTATCTTGATGGTTCTTCCACAAATCCATATGATATCATTAGAAACCTCAACTTGACCTTGCATGTTTGTCCTAATGTCTTAGTGGTTCAAGATGTGTTGATCCTAGATGTACCTCCTCATTTTTCACTATGCTTATCTAGACAATTCATAGCAAATATTGGAGGTTATCTTACAACAAATTGGTCATACATAGAATTCAAAATAAGAGATGGGGCCAAAGTATTAATCAAATTTGAGCCCATTTTATAGTTCCAAATATATATTTATGGGCTAGATAGCATAAACATCAATTGCACTATCATTGATGAAGATGAATTTACAATTGGTCAAGAAATAAACATTTATTCATGGGAGATATCAAACATGTTCTTGGATGAACTATGCAATGATCCCTTGGAAGGAGTTGAAGAGAGGGACATGGTTGTATACTACTTACATGAAGAAAATCAGCCCATGCCATCCCTCATTGGACCTCAAGATGATCCTAATTTCTTATGGAAATTTTTATTTGATGGTTCAAGGAGTAAACATAGAGTGGGTGTAGGTGTAATTTTTTTATCCACCTCAAATGACAAATATTTCTCTTCTTACAAGTTCCAATATAGTTTCTCTTGTAATGCAATATAATATGAGGGTCTTATGCATAGAATTCAATGGGATAGTAAGAGAGGGATCAAATAAATACAAGTTTATGGGGACAATGAGTTAATAGTGCACTAGGTTAGAATCTATAATATCACCAAGAATGCCTTGATGAAGTCCTACAAAAATAGAGTGTGGGACCTAATTAAGGATTTAGAGGCTTTCAACATTCAAGCTATGCCAAGGAACTAAAATTAACATGATAATAGATTAGTAGTTATTAGAGCTCAATTTGATATCCCTAATGAGTTAAAAAGGACCAAGGTGAAACCACATGTCAAAGTAGTAGTAAGATCTTTAGTTTTAGATAATTAAATGCATTGGCAGGTCTTTGAAAATGATAAATAAATTGCATGTTTTTGCAACAAGAAGAAGATATCTCCTCCACCAACTAAGAAAAGCTTCAACATTAATTTGAAGATCAAATTGTTTAGTTTATATTTAATAAGATTCTTAAAGGGCTAGTGACCCTTGAAGGTCTCTTTCATGAAGGAGATCATATGATAAAAAAACAAATTTGTGATGTCAACCAATGAAGAAAACAATAAAAGAGTCCTTATCTTCAAGGACAAGATCCTCAAGCTTGGCAAGGTAATTATTAAAGCTTAAAGGCATGCTTTCATAAAAATTTGTAAAGGATATGCAAACATATTTTCTTGGGAATATAGTGACCTAAGAGGCTTTGATCCCAATCTAACCCAACCCACTATAGAAGTAGAGTTTAATGCCAAGCTTATCAGGAAAAAGTAGAGGTTGATAAACCCCAAAATTCAAGAAATTATGAGGAAAGATTGACAAAATTAATTGAATCCAAGATCATCTTTCCCATTAAGCACTCCTCATGGGTATCCAATTTGGTACCTATAATGAAGAAGAGTGGGGAGATTAGATTGTGTGTTGACTTTAGGGACCTAAATAGGGTCTCTTTGAAATATCATTATCCATTTTCATCCATGGATTAAATACTTCAAATAGTTGTTGGTTCTGAACACTTCTTTCTATTAGATGGATATTTAGGATACAAATAGGTGTTGGTAAGAGAATAAGATCAGTATAAGACTAGCTTCACTACCAAGTGTGGCACATATGCTTACCAAAAAATGCATTTTGGATTGTCAAATGCTAGGTTAACCTTTTAGAGAGTGATGGACATGGTTTTCCAAGGGTTGATAAATTAAATGGTATTATTCTACTTGGATGACATCACAATTTTCTCCAAGAAATCTAGTGAAAACTTAGATAATCTAAGGTTGGTCTTTAAAAGATGTAGAGAGTATGGGATCTCTTTAAACCCCAAGAAATGTACATTTTTTTATTCATGAAGTCAAAATTTTGGGTCACATTATTTCAAAGGAGGGACTATATATTGACCCTAATAGAATAAGTGTTATCTTAGCACTCTTTTTACCTAAGCACAAGAAAGAAATCCATACCTTCCTTTGGAAAATAAACTTTGTGAGAAGGTTTATACCTCATTTTGAAAACCTAATCAAACCCATCACCACCATGCTAAAGAAGATCCAAGTGTTTTTTTGGTAAAATTAAGGTAAAAAAAACATTTGAGGCCATCAAGCAAGCCATTGCCCAAGCACCCTCAATCATAAATCCTATTTTTTCAAAGGATCTCATATTGTACACCTTTGATAATATTGGAAACACATTATATATGTTGATATAGAAGAATGGTGAAGGACTTGAGTAGCTAATTGCCTTTTTAATTCAAGGGCTAGAGGGATATGAGATGAGGTACACTTTTATAGAAAAGTAGGTTCTTGCATCTTTGAGGATCCTCAAAAGTTCAAGCCAATGCTTCAAATATCAAGGTTCATCTTATGGTGTCTCATTCTATATTTAGGGACTTCCTCTTTAACAAATAATTAAAGGAGAAAAGAGTAGATTGGATTAGCAAGGTCATGGAGTATGATGCAGAGATCAAAATCACCAAATTGATAAGAGGCAAAGGCTTGTGTGATCATATGGTGGATGATGTCCAAAAATATAAAGACATTATTTTGGTGACACAAGATAGCTCAATTGAAAGTGAACCCCCACCTCACAACAATTGGATCTAGGACATGACACATTTTTTGATGATAGGGGAATGCCCTCAAGGTTTGGACATAGAAAAAAAGGTGTTTTAGGCTTCATTTTATATCTTATGCATTAGTTGATGGTGTTATTTTTTTAAGGGACCTCAATGGGCTACTTATTAGGTACATTAATGATAATCAAGTAACAAATCTCTTGGAGTATTTTCATGATGGACCTATAGGAGGCAATTTTACTCCAAGAAAAATAACAATAAAGGTAATCAGAGCTAGTTATTACTAGCCTAGCCTTTTAAAATATGCCTATGCATGGGCTAGGAAATGTCAAAAGTGTACTCTATTTATAGGAAAAAAAATATTGGTATCTCTTCCACTCAATCCAATCTAGGTGGAGCCACCCTTCATGAAATGGGGGTTAGACTTCATAGGTATGACTAATTCACCTTCAAGTGCTGAGAATAAATGGGTGCTCACTATAATTGACTACTTCACCAGGTGGGTAAAAGAAATTTCCTTCAAAATAGCCAATAAGATAGTAGTGTTGGAATTCTATGATAACATAGTGACCAGGTTTGGTGTCCCATCTATTATAATTTTAGATAATTCCTTAGCTTTTGTTGGTATGAGGACAAGTAAATGAGAACTTAAGTTGGACATCTACCTCAACACATTTTCTAATTACTACCCTCAAGGCAATGAACTGGTAGAGTCCATAAACAAGAACTTGCTATGGAATATCAAGAGGACCATGGAAGAAAATTAGAGAATATGGCATGCAAAACTAAGGACAACCCTATGGGCTGACAGTGTGACTCCCAAAGCTACCATTGGATACTCTCCATATGTCCTTATATATGGAATGGAATCCAAATTACCCATTTCTCTTGAGTTTCCTTCCTTGAAGTTATCCCATCAACTTGAGTTGATGGAGAGAAAGCCTATGAATCTAAGGGTGATAGAGCTCATGGAGTTTAAAGAAATAAGGGGCCTTGCAATGAATACATTAGAGTCATATAAAGCTCATTTCAAAAGGAACTTTGACAAGAAAGCTAAGAAAAGAGACTTTAAGGAAGGGGACTTAGTCCTCAAATGAGACTCAAATAAGGCCAAACTAGGAAACCATACCAAGTTTGATAGCTTGTGGAGTGGTTTTTATTTGATCTATGGATGCAAATAACATAATGATTTTTAGCTTGCCCAACTAGATGGAGAGGTATTACCTATCCTAGTCAATGGAATTCATTTAAAGATTTATTATTAGAAGAATTTCATCCATTATAGCATACATGTTAGAATAGTTCTCTATTCTTTCCTCTAAGTGCCTTGTGCACATTTACTTTCTATTGTGTGTTTCCCTTTCTTTAAGTGCTTTAGGCACTTTATTGTTTTTTTTTCCCTTATTGTTCTAAGAGAGGTTTTAGATAGGGGAAACCTTATATCATTTTCATGATTAGTCGAGAAGAAATATTGAGACTCCATTCCCAATGGATCAATTTAAGGTCACCAGTTTCTTGCATAACATGCATGCAACCCTAGGATGTTACTAGAAATGTTGGCTAATTTTGGCCTACATATTAAAATTTTCCTAATAGATTAGTTCTAAAGGTCTTGAAATGGAGTGATCAATTGAGCAGAGTTCTTAATTAATGGATGTCAAGAAAAATTCTTGGAAATAGGTCTAGGATTGTAAGGTGAAAAGGAACAACATGTTATCATGGCGATCATGACCTTTATGGACAAAAGGTAGGTTTCATAGGTCCCAAAGACCTTTTTTGAGCCTTGAAATTTCAAGTACAAGATTTGAGGGACCAGACCATCATAAACATGTCACACAAAAATGGATAGATTAGTCTAGTTGCATGTTTAATAAATATACCTAGGGATCCTCTCAAATCTAAATAATTGCATGTTAAGTTATTCATACCTAAATCATCCTCGACAAATTTAATAACTTGATGAGTTGTCCATCTCAAGTTATAAAGATTCAATGTTAGACTTGAATAATGAAACATTCATGTGGATATCAAGATAAATCTATGGAAATTAGCCATTGGGATTCAAAATCCTTAAACGGTCATGCAAACATCAATTTTGAGATTCATAAAGTAACCGTTTGAATTCAAATAATCCAAGACCAATTTCTCATGTTCAATCATGGGCCCCCAAGATATAATAAAGTATGATCAATCATACCAAGAATATCGATGGTGAGAATTGTGTCAAAAGGTTAGTGAATCTCAAAGACAAATACATGGATGATATGTGTCTCAACCATGTTAGCCTAACAAAAAATCTATGGTTCACATCTACTCATGTAAGAAGAGATCAATGGTGTGAGTGAGGACAAAAGAGTCAAAGGAATCTAGATTAGGATTGATGGCCAAGGGTAAAGGTCATATCCTAGATCAAAATTGATGAGTAAGATCAAAATTTGAAAGTCTAAGGAACTTCAACAGAGGTATATCATATCCAAAGTCAAACCAGGACAAGATTTTCAAAGGGCATGTGCTTCCATTAGAGCTCAATTGAATACCATTATAATAACACATTGATATAGTTAGGATGATTAATGATGAAGTTTCAATGTCATTGAAGCTTAGTATGGACCTCTGGTTTGAAGAGTTGTAACATGCAGGGTTCATCTTCTAGGGTCACAATATTATTCTATAATCATGCTCACTTTTATTTAACAATGATATGTGCATATGATGAGTTATTGACTTCCACAGGGTGAAAATGCAAAAATTAGTTCTTTTAAACCCAATATAGTCTAGACAAAGCTATGCAATTTATGGATCTATGCCAATATAGTGACTATACGAAAAATAATAAAGGACATTAGTTTTCAATCTATAGTTAGACCCAAGTTTAGTTTTCAAATAAAAGATAGATCTGTGATTATGAATAGGCTCCTCATCCTTTGACATGGCCATATATTTGACAAGCATCCACCTAAAATAGACATGGCCATGATTCCTTCAGATCCATGAACATGAATTTTTTGTCTTCAAGTAGGAGATGGTGTGGGAGATCAAAGAAAAGTATCTAATGGTTGGGAATTGTAGATAGGAGCTTTCAATGCATTCTTGGAGCCTCAATGGAATTTTCCAATTAGTAATCCATGAATAGTGTCTTGATTGATAAAAAAGGTGGCATAGAATTCATTAAATCATGGTGGTAGCTCATGTGTCAATTATTGGTGTGTAGGATCCTTTATCTCTCTTTATATCTCCCTCTCCTCCTATATGTCCCATTCTCTTCTCCATTAAGAGGGTTCTTAGCTCCTAAAATTTTCATTCCTTTCTAGGAAAAGGATACTCATTAAGACTCTTCTAAAAGGTTGCTCACTTGATAAGGCTAAACCCTATCAAAATATTTTAATAACTACATCTTTAATCAATAAGATTAACTCTTTGCTTATCTCTTTCCTTTGATTAGTGTCTAATATGTTTGTACATGATGAATTTGTGAATCATAATCTTCTTAGTTTAATGTCCTTCTACTTACCTCTTTCAAGGTGTTTTCAAGATAGTTTGTAGGTCTAGATTAGTGTTTTGCCTAAACCTCTTCTATGAAATTATTATGAAATTAGTAAGATTGTGAGGTTGTATTAGCTATAGTTGTCTTATTTTAATCTAGTGTGAGTTCCAACTTATATGAATGTCCATTTTAATTTTTGTGCATCAAATTTTAGCTTTCTTATGAGCCTTTAACCCCTTTTCTAACCCTTTTATTATCAATTTTCATTAGTTCATGTGATCATCAAGAGGAAGCCATCCTTATCTAAAGGTTCAACCCCACCTTAGGTGACCCACAGCCTAGGGTTGTTCCCATTGTGTAGCTCAATTAGAGGGAGCCTAAAGAACCCTCTCCAAGGGTGAAAATTGAGCCTATAATAGGTATATAATGAGTAAAGAATAATTGATTTTTATAATGTACATGTTTAACATATTTACTTTCACTATTAATTATATATACAATGAATCTAAATGCTATAGAATTATTGTAATTAACAAATAATCTATCATGTACAAATTAGGAATAATATAATATGAATCAAGTAATTATAATATAGATGAGGACATTATAAGAAAAAATAAAGGTATGAGGGTGATCTAAGCATGATTTTTAATGATTTATAGACTCTTAATTATACTTTCTCGTTATTTTATTAGTGCCACTCCATTGTTTTAGAGCACTAACTACAAATGAATAGCCATGTATGTATCCCACTAACCCTATTTTTGAGGGGATGGTGAGAGTAACGGCCTTAGGTAATATGTTCCTCTTAGGTGCTCCACAAATCAAACTAACAAAAGAGGCTCCTATAGAAATTATTTATAAATTAAATATCACCTTAGTTTTGTACACTTAGAAAATACATATCATGGATGTAACTTAATCTTCTAGACCCTTTCATAATGCTGAAAGGTTCACATACACTTTATGTATATGCTAAATTACTTATCTCTTAGTCCAACCAATGTTATTCTAATTATTTAGACCTTATACCATACACAGAATGTAATAAACCTACTTATCTTATTTATGTACAAGTTATAGAAATATAATTTGTTTTCAAATTTTTGGAGACTTGAATCCCAATTAGGCACCTACATCAACATAAGTGTCCTATCTTGATGCAAGTGTCCATTTTTATAAATTCATCCAATTTATAAATGAAACATATTCCTATGGTTATTGTATGTTATTTAATGGGAGATATTCTCCAAATGGATTGGTGTATATACAAGGTTAATCCTCATTCATTATTCACCTAGAAACTTCTTACCTCTCACAAAGGTAACTTACCAAAACCACTTGATCAAATATTCAAATGAGAAAACATTACCTATTTTTTCATATTTACATACCACTCATAGGGACATCACATATATAGGTATCAAGTACTAAAGGAGCATTCCATGAACCATATTTTTTAATTTATAATCGAGGTCACTCTGTGTACTTGCTTATCACACATTTTTCCTTATATACGCACAAGCTAACATGTAGGGGATAACTACATAAGTATGAGGTCCTCTTTGTAGTATTGTCTATGTAGGTAATTGTTAATAATAGATGGGTGTTTTGGGTAGCTCAATACTGTGTGTATTATTGGCCAATTTCCACCCCTAGGTTTGCACCTTTCAAATTTTTTCAAGTCTAGTACTTAGCTTTTCTTCAGAAGAAATATTCTTTAGCAAATCCTACAAAAATACCAAGTGTCATTTATTTTGAAAAGTCCATTTTGGCATTTTTTCTAAGCCTTTGCCTAATTCTTTTAGGTTTTTTGTCTAAATTATTTTGGTGAATTCTTTTGGACTTTTTGTCTGAGGCTTTTTCTTGAGTATTTCTTTGGGTTTTCTTTTGACCAAGTGATGAATTATTTTAGACAATTTGTCCACACAATTTTTTTGAAGGAACTTTACAATTTCTCTGAAGGACTCTTTCAAGCCAAAAGGGACCATTGCAATTTTTATTAAGGGCACTTTAATTTGTTCAAATGGAATTTTGCAAGCAAAATGGACCATTTCCAAAAGCTAAAAGGTACATTTCAATTTTTCCAAAGGGCACTTTCATTTTTTCAAAGGGCACTTTTCAAGCAAAATAGACCATTTCCAAAAAATGAAAGGTACATTTCAATTTTTCCAAAAGGCACTTTCATTTTTAAAAAGGGTATCTTTTTTAGGGAAAAGGTCCACTTCATTTTTTCTAAGGATCATTTGCAACTTTCTCAAAGGGTTTTTTCTTTGAAAAGTGGCCACTTTCATTTTTTCGAAGGGGCAATTGCATTTTCGAAGGATCATTTCCAAAAGCTCAAAGGACCATTTCCAAAATCCTGAAGGACCATTTCCAAAATATTGAAGGATCATTACAACTTATCCAAAGGGACCAATAAAAAAGGTATAGGAAAGGAAATGAAGAGAAGGAACTCCAAAAGAATTCCTTTAAACTTTTTATCTAAATGAAATAAATATGAAGAATTCTTTTAGAATTTTTGTCTGAAGGAAATGAAAAAGCAATGAGCCTAATGTAAAAGACTTGACAAAAGGTCTGATAAATTAATAATAAATAAATATCCATGGACAATTTGTCTGAAGAAAAGGTTCAAAAATAAAATTTTGAAGAAAATACCCAAAAGAGTGACGGCCCACAGGAAGCCAATTTTAAACTACAGATAATAGCCATTGTTATTCAAAATACTTGATGGGAAAATAAAAATGGACATGGAGGTGGAAAATGGTCAAATCCTAAGCATTTAGAGTGGACTAAGTGAGAAAAATGGGTAGGTTGATAGAGTGATTCATTGCTAGTAGTTGACCAAGTCAAGGAGCTTCTATGAAATTGACAAATATAGGTGTTTGGAGAATAACTAGTAGTTAGAAAGAGAATTTTATGACTACTATCATGAGTTCCAATTGTGTGATGTGTCATCTTTTCTATTTTTAGTTTTGAACTCTCATGTATGATCTTTGATAGAAGTAGTTTTTTGTGCCACTCCTAAAGGTTTGATGCCACTTTCCACCATTCTCATGATATGTTTTGGATAAGTAAGACTCTTGACATGGTATGGCTCACCCATCCATCTCTCTCATGGATTTGTAACTAATTTTCATGTCTATGACACATGTCATTATGCCTCTTTAGCTTATCCTTTCTTGCTCTTCCTCAAAGTTCTAGCCATTTTGACCATTATAGATAACCACATTTTTGGTATGGTGAAGCCCTATTGAAATGATTTTCACTTTGATTTTAAACATTGAATACAAGACCAATTTTGAGTTGTGAATTTTTGTTTGAGTATGTGAGTGATGTATAAAAGAGCTAAGTGATAGCATTATCCTTACTCCCTTTATCCTTCATGTTTGAACAAAGGTTCTAATGTTAATAGGTCATGTGAAGTGTGTTGAATGTATCAAACTATCTTTCAAGTATGAAATTGTATCTATGGTGTGGAATCTACCCCTTAGGTTGATTATTTTGTCTATTATTTCAATCACGTTACCTTAATATTGAAACACTATGTTAGTATCTTTCAATGCATGGAATTAGTCTTAGGAAACATTGTTACTTAGTAGAATCATGATAGTTGATAGGATAAATTCTTGGTGGATCACTTGTTTAGCATAGTTTTTCTATTTTATGCAAATTTTTGACTCTTTTCATAAACAAGCAATAGATTAGGTGATAAACACTTGATAAAAATTTAGGGAACTAGCCCTTTTTAATATTAGAGACTCATCTCTCTTATAATTTCTTGCAAACTTGAGGAATGATTAAATGCTACATCAAATTGAAGGGATTTAATAGAATGTCTTAGGGTGTATAATTTTATGACAATAGTTTTGGCACACTTGGTGGGATAGCTAGTCCTTATAATTTCCATGTCAATGTGAATGCTGGCCTCAACAAGTCTAAGGTTATAGAAGCATTCTAATCTAGCATTTGGTGACTCCAAAAGGTGAGAATATTTATTTGTATATCAATTTTTCCATAGTATACTTCATGGTCATCACTAGATCATCTTCTAGTACGCTTTTAAAACAAGTTCCTTAGTTTGAAACTCCTCTTGAAGGACAACACCCTAAACCATTCCTACCCTTTAGAGATGTTAAATAAGAAGGTTTTGAATAGGAAGATGAGGAGGATGAAGAATTAGTATATTATGAGGAAAAAAAATGGCTAGAAGACATCCTTTCTTAGCCTTCAACACCCAAATTCTAAATAACCTTCTTTCATATGATCCTATTCCTCCTAATGCTACCAAAAGTCACCTTAATTTCAATGGAGAGGGTCCTTTTACCCCATATAATAATATTAAGGACATTTTAAACTTTTTAAATTTCCAAAATATCACCCAAGCTAACATAGCTATTAGATTACTTTCCATGGCTCTAAAGGGGAAGGAACTAGATTGGTATAAGACATTGGAAGGTGGCTATATTACTAATTGGGATAGTTTTGGAGAGTTTTTGGTAAATAGGCTAAAAAATAAGAGTGCCCATACTTCACTAATTCACTAGCTGAATGTGATAAAGAAAGGTCCTAATGAATCCATGGGAGATTTTAATGAGATATTTCAAATAACATGGCATAGAATACCACCTATTATGAGGCCTCCTTCAAGATTTAAATTCCCCACCTATTTGAAGGATATTAGCACTGATGTAGTAGTAATGTTTCATTCAATGGGAGGATTTAATTTACTTGAGGCATATGAGATAGCCATTGATGCTGAGAATAGTTTGATACAAGCTGGGAAACTACCTCCAAGAGTCTCCATGCCTTTATTGTTTCATAATTAAGTTAAAGCCCCAAACATTTCACAAGTTCCAAATACTAATGCCAAACCTGAACTGCTCCAAAGAATGTGGATGATGCTATAGATAGGGATGAGATGATTCAGTCTTTGTAAGCCCAGATCAAGCAAGCACACATGTATGCAAATTATCCACCCAATCCTTAATACTATACTTAACAAAGCTATATAACTCCACCCTAATACACTAACTAAGGAAGAGGAAAAGACCAATAAGGTTTCAATAGGTAGCCCAACACATATAATCTTGATTCTATTCCATCAACAAAAGCTATTGTTCCAGTCCACACTAATATAGTTCAAGGAGAGGAGCATTTGGATCAACTGGGGTAATCTCAAGGTCATTTTATGCATAATGGTGGAGAAGGTAATCAAGATTTGATAACTCAAGAAGGAGCTACTCCTTATGTTACATCAAAAGAATCAAATCTCATGCAAAGAGATGTTCAAGGAGAAGGTAGTAACTAAAGTACTAGTTTTATGAATTTCTAAGTAGAAGATGATTATGTTTTGAATCAAAATACATCATTTAAAGCCAACAAAAGGGATAAAAATAGGAATTTTGGAGATATTTTAGTATCACAAATGATTATAGGTAGTGCCTCTCCAAGGTCATAAAGTGTAAGTACTAATATATTAGATCCTACTAGTTACACTACTACTCTAAGTCAAAATGTGAGAAAAGATGCCAAACCTCTGGTACAACAAGTTTAAGTTCCATCATTTCCTTCAATAATGCAAGACAAGGTTAATAATTCCTCTCTAATTATTATTAACTCTTTTAAGAATACCAAAACTAGCATTTCTCTTTGGGAAGTACTGCATATGCCTGGTCAAAAAGAAATCCTACAAGAACAACTTGTTAATATCAATGTAACTCCTCAAGATCTAAAGTAAAATGGTGTAGCCCTTATCAACACACCTAATTATGTTTTATATCCCTCCACCAAATGTGAAAAGCCTCCACCTTTCCACCTTAGACTTCTTATGGGAGACAAATTGGTTCACAACTGCATTATGGATAGTGGGGTCAATACCATAGTTATGCCTAAACTAGTTGCTGATAAATTGGGACTAGAATATGAGCCTCATAGAAAGGGTGTATTGTAGCTTGATGGAACTCCAACCAATATTTTTGGTTTGGTTAAAGGTTTGAAAGTTTTATTGCATGATCGTTTAAGCTTCCCCATCTTACAAGACATTGTGGTGGTTGATCTTCCAACTCAATTTGCTATTTGCTTGTCAAGAGAATTCATGGCTAATATTGGAGTGTAATTTGTAGTTGATTGGTATTTTATATCTTTTAGAAAAAGATATGGAGTTAAAGTAACTATAATAACACAACCCTTGGTAAGGTTCCGCATTAAACGATATATGGATATAAGTTTAAACTAGAATTATATGATTAGTGAGAAAGAATAAGGTGCTATTGGTGGTGAAAAATCCTTTCCCTTTGAAGGTATTTATAAACTATTTATTGATGAGTATGGTACTGAAACTTATGAGTATGATCCATATGCATTCATAGAAGAAACTAAATTAGGATTATATTGTATGCATGAGAATAAAACTCCTATACCATCACTCACTAATGAAGATCATGAACTTGAAGGGATATGGGAAATGTTTTCTAATGGTTCTAAAAGAAAGGTAGGGGTAGGAGCTAGTGTCATGTTCATTTCTCCTTAAAAGAACTAGTATTATTATTCATATATATTCCATTTTAGTTGTACTTGTAATGTAGTTGAATATGAAGTCTTGGTTTATGGCCTCCAATGGGCAAAGAGAAAGGGAATCAAGAATTTGAAGGTATATGGAGATAGTGAATTGATTATATATCAAGTGAAAAACCAAGATATAGCTAAAAACCCTTTGATTAAGTCTTACAGGCATAGGGTGTGGGATCTAATTGAGTACTTTGATGCTTTCAATATCCAACCTATACCAAGAGACTCAAATAAACATGCTGACAGGTTGGCTGTGATAGGAGCACATTTTGATATAGTTGATATAAGTAAAGAGAAGGAACAACCTCACATCAAGGTCATTAAAAGACCTATTCTAGATAATGAAGTGTCTTGGAAAGTGTTTGAGAGTGATAAAAACATTATACACTTCATTCAAAATGAAGCATAATTTTCCTCAAAGAATCAAAATAAGCTTCACAATCAATATGAAGAACAAGTTATCCAGTTGAAGATAAACAAGATACCAAAGGGGCTAGTTAATTTAGAGAGTGCATTTAATGAAGATGATCAGAGAAGGAAGGAAAGGCTAAGCATGTCTAAAAAGGAAGATATCTATGAAAGAATCTTGATATTTAAGCACAAACTTCTAAAAATTGGTAAGATCTATTCTCTTTCTGAAAGACAAGACTTCAATGAATTGTGTAAAGAATTTCATGATATAATTTCTTAGGAATACAAGGATTTGAAAAGGTTTGATCCAAGTCTAGCTCATCAAACCATTGAGTCATAATTTAGAGCTAAACCAATTAGGCAAAAATAAAGGCCTATTAATCCCAAGATAGAGGAAATCATGAAGAGAGAGAGCTTACCAAGTTGATTGAGTCTAGGATTATCTTTCCTATCAAGCACTCAAATTAGGTAGCTAACCTTATATCAATTTGAAAGAAGAGTGGAGAGATTAGACTTTGTGTGGAATTTAGGGATCTGAATAGAGTTTCACTCAAAGACCATTATCCACTACCTTCCATGGAGCATATTTTGCAAGTGGTGTCAGGTTCTCAATACTTTTCACTACTTGATGGCTATTCAGGTTATAACCAAATATTGGTGAATGAGGAGGATTAGTTCAAGAAAAAATTCACCACAAAATTGGGAACATTTTCATATATAAATATGTCTTTTGGTTTGTCTAATGTTGGTGCTACCTTCCAAAGGGAAATGGACATGGCCTTCAAAGGTTTGATCAATGAGTTTTTGCTTGTATACCTTGATGATATAACTATTTTTTCTAAGGATAATAATGACCACATGAAACATCTAAGGAAATTATTTGAGAAGTGTAGGGAGTTTGGAGTTTCTCTTAATCCAAAAAAATGTATCTTTGTTATTCATGAAGGCAAATTACTAGGTCATGTTGTGTCAAAAGAAGGCCTATTTATTGATCCTAAAAGGATTGAATCCATTTTAGACATATCTTTACCTCTACACAAGAAAGGTTTACAAAGTTTCTTAGGCAAGATCAACTTTATAAGAAGGTTTATTTTAGGATTTCCTACTTTGGTGAAGCCTGTTACAACCATGCTCAAGAAAAACCAAGCTTTTGCTTAGACAAAGGAAGGTAAGAATAGTTTTGAGGCAATCAAATACGAAATTTCCCAATCTCCTACTCTCTTGAACCCAAACTTTTTCAAATATTTCATACTCTATACTTTTGCTAACCTTGACACAATCTTAGCTATGCTTATGCAATGAATGACGAGGAAATTGAACAACCCATTAAATTATTTAGTCAAGGATTGCAAGATGATGAGGTCAAATACACATTTTTTTAGAAGAAATCTCTATTTGTGATAAGAGGTTTGAAAAATTTTAGACACATGATTTAAAATAATAGGATATATGTCATGGTCTCTCATCCTAGCACCAAAGAGTTCCTATTAAGCAAAGACCTCAATGAGAAGAGAGCTAGGTAGATCACAAAGGTAATGGAGTATGATGTTGATATCAAGGTAACCAACTTGGTAAGAGTAAAGGGGATATGTGAAAATTTGGCTTTAGATATTCAAGGGACAAAGGAAGATGTCTTGGTCAATCAAGTTTGTCCCCAACCAGCTGATCACATACCAATTCAAAGTTAGACACAAGACATCATTGGTTTCCTCAAAAATGGTGATTGTCCTAATGGTTTGAACAAGTCACAAAGAAGGTATTTTAGATTGAAAACTATTCTATATTGTCTTGGAGATGGTATTATATTTCAAAAGGAAGTGAATGGTTTACTATTAAGGTGTGTTAACAATGATGAGTTTGGCATATTGCTAGAAAAGTTTCACAATGATGTAAATGGAGGTCATTTATCCCCAAAAATAATATTTACAAAGATAATGAAGGTAGGGTATTATTGGCCTAGATTTTTCAAGGATTGCTACTCCTAGCTTAAGAGGTGCCCTCAATGTGCCTTCTTTGTAATAAAATATAAACTTGAAGCCCTTCCATTGAATCAAGTCCAAGTAGACTAGCCTTTCATGCAATGTGGCCTTGATTTCATTGGTATGGTCAACCCTCCATCAAGTGCTAGACACAAATGGATATTGACTGCTACTGATTACTTTACAAGGTGGGTAGAAGCTATTGTATTAAAGGAGGCAAATGTAAATTCAATCTTGGAGTTTTATGAGAGTATCACAATAAGATTTGGGGTACCCTATATGATCATTTCTAATAATGGACTTGCTTTTATGAGTGCTAAAGTTTTTGAGTGGGAAAATAAGAATGTAATTTACTTGAGTACCTCATCCAAATATTACCCTCAAGGTAATGGGTTGGCTGAGTCTACTAACAAGAAACTCATCAAGATCATCAAGAGGACATTGGAGAATTATCAAAGAGCATGGAATACTAAGTTGAAGAAAACCTTATGGGATGACAGGATTACTCCTAAATGATCAATTGGTAACTCTCCTTTTGTTCTTGTTTATGGGAGAGAAGCTAGGTTGTCCATCTCTCAAGATCTCCCTGCTTTAGGACTTGCACATTAGCTATAACTATTGGAAAATACTCTAATGAAAGTTAGATTGATAGAACTAATGCAAATGAAAGAATCAAGGGATAATGCACATAAAACCATTGAACACCACCAAGTACTCATGAAGAAATCCTTTGACAAAAGAATAAGTATAAGAGTGTTCAAGGAATGTGACTTGGTTCTAAAATAAGACGAGGATAGAGCAAAACTAGGTAAACATACAAAGTTTGATGCTTTGTGGAGTGGCCCTTACATCATCATCAAGTGAAAGCAAATTAACTCCTTTTAGCTGAGCAAGATGAATGGAGAAGAATTGCCTATCCTTGTGAATGGGATATATCTAAAGTTATACTATTAGCCCTTGTAGGTTTGTCTTGTAAATAGTAGTATAGGTGTGTGTGTTTAGTTTAGTTTTGTTTCAACTATTGTGTTACCTTAGTGTTCTAGTTGACACATGCATGTTTCCTTTGTTTTTATTTGTTTTCCCTAAGTTCTTAGTAAAACAAGTGTGTCTTTTCCTATGTGTGTCTTGTGTAATGTCATTGTCTTGTGGTCAATCTAAGGTCTGTTCATGACAATCTGAGTGTTCATTTTACATGACTACATGCCCAATGGAAGGATTTAGGTAACTATTCTTAGGCATAATAGGCATGTCATACCCAAGAATCACCAATAATGTTTGTGAATTTCCACCCCCAAGTTTGCACCTTTCAAATTTGGCCAAGTCTAGTACTTAGCTTTTCTTTAGAAGAAATGTTCTTTAGCAAAGCTCACAAAAATACCAAGTGTCATTTCTTCTGGAAAGTCCATTTTGTCCTTTGTTTTAATCCTTTGCCTAATTATTTTAGTTTTTTTATTTGAATCATTTTTCTAAATTATTTTGAAATTTTTTTCTGAGGCTTTTCCTTAAGAGTATTTCTTCGATTTTTCTTCTAGCCAAGTGATGAATTCTTTCAGACAATTTATCCACACAATTTTTTTGAAAGAACTTTACAATTTCTCTGAAGGACTCTTTCAAGCCAAAAATGGACCCTTGTAAATTTTTTGAAGGGCACTTTTCAAGAAACATGGACCATTTCCAAAAGATAAAAGGTATATTTCACTTTTTCCAAAGGGCACTTTCATTTTTGTGAAGGGTATCTTTTGTCAGGAAAAGATCCACTTCAATTTTTCTGAAGGATCATTTACAACTTTTTTGAAGGTTATTTTATTTAGAAAGTGGTCACTTTCATTTTTCTAAAGGGGCACTTGCATTTTCAAAGGACCATTTCCAAAAGCCTGAAGGACCATTTCCAAAATCTTGAAGGACCATTTCCAAAAGCCCAAAGGACCATTACAACTTCTCCAAAGGGACCAATCAAAAAGCCACAAGAAAGGAAATGAAGAGAAGGAATTTCAAAGGAATTCCTTTGGACTTTTTGTCTAAAGGAAATGAACAAGCAATGAGCTTGAAGGGAAAGACTCAATAAAAGGTTTGAGAAAGTACATAAATAAATAGCCATGGATAATTTGTTCAAAGAAAAGGTCCAAAAATAAAAGTTTGAATAAAATATCAAAAATAGTTATGGCTCACAAGAAGTCAATTTTAAACTTTGAAGAATAGTCATTTTTATTCAAAAGACTTGATAGGAAAATAAAAATGGACATGGAGGTGGAAAATGGTCAAATCCTAAGCATCTGGAGTGGACTCACTGAGAAAAATGGACAAGTTGATCAAGTGATTCATTGTTGGTAGTTTACCAAGTCAAGGAGCTTCTATGAAATTGATAAATATAGGTGTCCAAAGAATAGATAGCAGTTAGAAAGAGAATTTTATAACTATCATCATGAGTATTAGTAGTGTGATGTGTCAGCTTTTCTATTTTTAGTTTCAAACTCTCATAGATGATCTTCGATAAAAGTAGTTTCCTATTCCACTCCTAAAGGTTTGATGCCACTTTCCACCATTCTCATGACGTATTTTGGACAAGTAAGACTCTTGGTAGGGCATGGCTTGATCATCCATCTCTCTCATGGATCTATAACTAATTTTCATGTCTATGACACATGCCCTTGATCCTCTTCAGCTTCTCCTTTCTTTATCTTCCTCAAATTTTTATAAATTTATCCATTTTGACCATTGTAGATAACCACATTTTTGGTATGGTGAAGCCCTATTGAAATGAAATTTCACTTTGCTTTTAAACATTGAATACAACACCAATTATGAGTTATGAATTTTTGTCTAAGTATGTGAGTGATGTATAGTGGAGCTGAGTGATAGCATTATCCTTGATCCCTTTATCCTTCATGTTTGAACAAAGGTTTTGATCTTAATAGGTCATGTGAAGTGTATTTAATGTATCAAACTCTCTCTCAATTATGCAATTGTATTTATGGTGTGCAATTTGCCCCTTAGGTCAATTATCTTGTTGATTATCTCAAACATGTTACCTTCACATTGAAACACTATGTTAGTATCTTTCAATGCATGTAATTAGTCTTATAAAACATTGTTACTTAGTATAAGTGCGATATTTGATGGGATAAAATATTGGTGGATTAATTCTTTAGCATAGTTTTTCTATTTTATGCAAATTCTCTACTCTTTTCATGAATAAATAGTAGATTAGGTGATAGACACTTAGAGAAGAATTCAGGGAGCTAGAACTTTTCAATCCTAGAGACTCATCTCTCTTACAAGTTCCCAAAAACTTGAGGGATGATTCAATGTTGCATCAAGTTGAAGGAATTTCATAGAACATTCTAGGCTGCACAATTTGATGACAACATGTACACTAACCCATTTTTATTACAACCACTATAGAGATGAAGAATTAGGGTTTTGTTATTTGACAAGGAGTGATAGTCCATGACCGAGATCTAAATGTGCAAGGTGAAGGTGATGTAAAACCTAGAAGTATGTAGGTGGTCACATCTAACTTCATTAGGTATTATATACTAAACACTTGCATTTAAGTAAAATATGATAATCGATGTAACAGTCCTAGGTTGATGCAAGTGTCTACATGATGTGGCCTCCAACCATATGATGGATTTAATAATACATAAATCTCAAAAAAAATTCAAATTCTCATTCAACTCTCATAAAAAATTCCTCATATTAAGCTTTCACATAGCTTTATTTCAATAAAATACACATTTCTTCATTAATATTCAACACATAATCCTCACATAAAAAAACTTAAACATGCTTATTCTCACAAATAAAAAGCACTTGGATTCCAACCATGCCAAGCAGGATTTCAAAGATTCCTCCTAAATCTTTATTCTCTAACACTATCTGTATAGACTCTTAGTAAATGATTACAATCCATTTATAAAATACATGAGTGAAAACAACAAAGGAGATCTAAAATTCCTCCCCCTCCACTTGGATGGATAAAGACAAATAAGATGGAATGAGATATAAGGATAATACATGCCACATTATCCACTTGGGTCATGTTGATGCTTTGATTTGCACCCTTGAGGAGATGCTCAACTCTCCTCATCCAAGTAGAAAAATGGAATCATCTCTCTTATTGTGGGTGATAACTTTATTGAGAAGAATCTCTAGATTAGGGGCTAGCTCCCCTTGATTCACCTTTAAATATCTCTCTAATCTGTCAATTGTATATGAAAAGGATAAGAAAAAAACTAAGAAAATAAAATGGTGATGCACCAATGAATAATGTCCTCCCAATTTGACTAAAAATACACTACTCAAAGACCAACAAATCTTATTTCACAAAAAACCCACAACTCTTTGTGCATTGTCACATCAGTATTTCACATGTTAGATTCAAGAAGGCACTTGACATCTAGGAGAGAAACAAACAATTCCAAGAAGGATTATAGTCTTAAACCACTTCTAAAATATCTATACACTTAAGAAATAACACTAACAAGGACTATAATAATGCTCTTTTTATACATTTGTTAGGTAATCAAGGATAACAAGTTAGGAAAGATAAACTCTCACTAAACAAGAACAACATAATTTGAACCAATAGACAATAGTATAGCATGTGAGTGGAAAAAACATGTATTATTTCTTCAAGGGTTTTGTAAGTACAAATTTAGCTAGAGTTTTACCATAACTAGTGGAGGCTATAAAATGACCCAAGAGAATGCATATATATAGCCTTTGAGAGAGAGGTTGAGCCAAGGGAGTTCAAGGGTCATTTGGATATGTGTCACCCCAAGAAAATAAATAGTTACATTACATTCTGTAAGATGCTTTTCCCATAGTTACATCAACAAAATCAAGATATCCCACACTACATTTTCCTATAGAGGAGTTCATCTATTGGAATTTTGTTTTGATGTTAACTATTCTTTACTGACTCATCAAGCTATGTAACAGTGCAATAAATTGAAACATCAAAATGAATATTTATGCCTATTGTGTAGTAGATGCTCTAGATCATGCCATTTGTCACCTTTATCTTTACCTTTTGGTTCTAATCAAGCTTTTATTTTAAACTCCAATGGCTATTTTTTGTAGTCTAAAATTAATGTTTTGTGGGTCATCACTCCTTAGATATTTCTTTCAGACATTTGTTTTTGGACCTTTCCTTTAGACAAATTATTTGTAGCTATTTGTTTCTATTTATTTATTTGGACTTTTTATCAAGTCTTTTCCTTCAGGCTTATTTCTTGTTCATTTACTTTGAACAAAAAGTCTGGAGGAATTCTTTCAAGTTTCTCTTTAGCCACTTCTCATCCTTTCCTATAGCTTTTTGATGGATCCCTTCAGAGAAGTTGTAATGGTCCTCCAAATTTTGGAAATGGTCCTTCAAAAAAGTAAATAGACCCTTTTTGAAAGGAAACATACCCTTCAGATTCTTTCAAGTGACCCTTTGGAAGAGTTGAAAGTGTTCACTTAGCCTGAAAAAGTCCTTTGAAAAAGTTGTCACCTACCCTTCAGAAAAGTTGAAGTGCCTTTCAAAAACATTTTAAGTGACCATTCAGAAGATTGAAGATGCCCTTTTCTTTTGATTTTCCCTTTGAAAAACTATTATGGACCTTTGGGAAAGTTGTTACGAATAAAATGTCTGAAATAATTCTTTCCTTCAATTTTTTTGAAAAGATCCCTTTGGAAATACAAGTGTCCTTCGAAAGAAATTCAAGTGTCCACTTTCTAATGAAAATACCCTTTAGGGAAGTTGAAAATTTACCCTTCATAAATATTGTAAAGTATCCTTCAAAAAAATTAAAGTACCCTTCAAAAAATTTGCAAAGTACCTTTTAGGAAAGTGAAGTGGATCATTTCTTGTGAGAAAGATACCCTTTGGGAAATTTGAACATACCCTTCAAAAACATTTACCTCGGGCAATTTTTCTAAAAGAATTCCACCGAATGAGATCCCAAAATAAATACACTTAAGGAAAAAAGGCTTGGAAAAAAAGTCCAAAGGAATTCAGCAAAGGCTTAAAACAAAAAACCAAAAGAATTCATTTTGAAGGACTTAACCAAAAGACTAAATAACAAATCTTTCAAAAGGAAAACACTTGGGGTTTTTATATGTAAAATACTTCATCTTTGTATAAGAACACTTCTTCTGAATGAAACCTGCATACTAGACTTGGAAAATGTATAGACTCATATATTTGTTTGTAAAAAAAGGGGTGTCTAATTTTGAACTGAAGGGCCAATATTTGGTCAACAAATTGGTAACTTGTAGGGGTAGTATGCCTACTATACTAACCAAACTAGTAGCCTTATCTAACTCAAGGCCAATGGAGTCAATGAATTCTTGAAGATGACTAACAAGTATTACCAAAACAAAACACAAAGAAACACACCACATAATAATAACAAGACAAAGCAAAGACAACATAAAACAAGACTAGGTCAAACCCACATATATGCATAAGCACTTAGGGAACACAAGAAAAATAGTAAACTATGTACAAAAGAAAATAATACTTCAATAACAATGCTTTAGCTATATCCTATTGACTGTGATATGTAGCTCCTCTCCATCCAACTTTGAGAGTTGGAAAGCATTGTGTTGTTTGCACTATGTGATCACATATGAGCCACTCCATAAAACATCAAACTTTGTGTGCTTTCCAAGCTTGGCCCTATCTTCATCCCATTTTAAGATACTGTCTCATTCTTTTAAACTCCTTAGCATGGATTTATTATAAAAATACTTCTTTGTTTTCTCCTGGTGAGTTGTCATGGTCTTCATAGATTGATCTCTTGTCTCCTCAAGCTTCATCAACTCACATAGCCTGACTTCCATTATCTCATTCTCTACTAGTTACAGCTAATAGGTGAGGTCTAAAGATGGCAACTCGAGTGAGATAAGAAGACTAGCCTCCCTTCCATACACAAGTGTGTATGGTGTGTTCTTAATTTATCTCTTTGGGGTGACCTATCAACCTAAAGGGCCATCTTAAACTTGGTATGCCAATTACTTTGATTCTCTTCCATACTTCTCTTTATGATCTCGATCAAACTCTTATGTTTAGACTCAACTAGTCTATTTCCCTAGGGATAGTAGTTGGAGGAGGTGCTAAGATAGATGCCATGCTTCAAAGCCCATTCACTTGCCCTTATTCTTAAGAAGGCTAGTGAATTATCTGAAATGATTGTTGAAGGAGATCAAAATCTAGTTACTATACCTTCATAGAAGTCCAGGAATGAGTTTTCATTTGCCTCCTTAATATCTATAGCTTCCACCCATCTTGTAAAATAATTCGTGGCTATCAATACCCACATGTGACTAGCACTAGGAGGATTGATCAAACATATGAAATCCAAACCCCATTGCATAAGGGGTTGCTCAACCTGGATTGGATGAAGAGGCAAGGCAACTATCTTTTTTTTCCATAAAAAAGAGCACACTTTTGGAATTTCCTTACCCAAGCATGGGTGTCTTTAAACAAGCTAGTCCAAAAGTATCCAACTCTCATAACCTTAGTAACTGTAGTTCTTGGAGCAAAATGGCCACCAACTGGCCTATCATGAAACTCATACAATACTTTGTCAATCTAATTTGAATTAATTCACCTCAAAAGCACAATTGAAAATTCCTTTCTAAAAATCACTTCATCAACAAGTACATAAGGAATGGATTTTAGCCTAAAATACCTTCTTCTAGCTTTATTAAGACCTTGTGGACACTCACCAATTTGAAAGAAATGAATCATGTCTTATGTCTAGATCCTTGTGGCTAAAGGTAAAACTATTGTAGGATCATCATGAAGTGCCAAAAAAACCTCCCTTTTCTCTTTCAAATCTGAATTAAGATGCTCACACAGTCCTTTTCCTTTCACTAGCTTGGTTGTTTTGATCTTCACATCATATTCCATCACTTTGGTGATCCAACCTACCCTTTTATCATTCAAATATATACTCAATAGAAAGTATTTTACACTAGGATGAATCACAAAAAATCTAATCTTGTTGCTAGATAACATATGCCTAAACTTCTTCAAACTCCCTATGACTGAAAGCACTTATTTCTCAACATATGTGTATCTTGTCTCATAGCCTTCCAAACATTGACTAAAAAAGGCAATAAGTTGTTCTAAATTTTCATCATTATCTTGAGTAATCATGGTATATATTAGCTCTTCATTCATAGAATTACATAAGTTTAAGTCTTTGGAGAAGTGAGGACTTACAAGAGTAGGGGCCTAGGCAATGGCTTGCTTGATCTCTTCAAAAATTTATTTTCTCCTTCCTGTCCAAGTGAATATCTCATCCTTATTTAGCATAGATGTTAAGTAATTGACCATATTATCAAAATCATGAATGAAACTCCTAATGGAATTTATCTTACCAAAGAATCTTTGTAAACCCTTCTTATGTTTATGTAAAGATAATGCCAAGATGTCACTTACCCTTTTCAGATCAATAGACAAACCTCTCTTGGAAATAATGTGGACTAAGAGTTTCCTTCATGAATAGAAAACACACACTTATTTGGGTTTATATAGATCCCAAAATCTCTACACCTCTCAAAAAGTTTCCTCAGTTGCTTCAAATGATCATTTTTATCCTTAGATAAAACTATCACATCATCAAGATAAACCAATATAATGTTGTTGATTAGTCCTTGGAAAGACATATCCATTGCACATTGGAAAGTAGATACAATATTTAAAAATTTAAATTTCATCTTCCTATAGGAATATGTGCCCCATTTGGTGGTGAAATCCATCTTGTATTGGTCACTTTCTTTCACCAAAATTTGATTGTACCCAGAATAACCATCTAAGAGAGAAAATCTCTCACTACCTACCACCACTTGTAGACTTTGATCCATAGAAGGGAGTGGGTAATGATACTTCAAATCCACTCTATTAATTTCCCCAAAGTCTACACACATCCTAATCTCTCCATTTTTATTCCTAACAAGGACTAAATTGGCCAACCAAGAAGAATGCTTGATAGGAAAAATGATTCTGGATTCAATCAACTTAGTGAGCTCTTTCTTCATGAGTAGTTAAATCTTGGGATTTATTATCCTTTATCTTTTCTTTATTTTTTTATAATTTTCATCTAAATATATGGTATGTTGAGCCAAGATTGGATAAAAACCCTTCAAATTGCTAACTCCCATGGAAAAATATCACTAAACTCCTTGTATATTTCAATGAAATCATGCCTCTCTTGACTAATGCATACCTTCCCAAGTAAAATTAGCTTATATTTAAATATTCATAACCTTAATAGTTCTCTTTCTTACTGGACATGCTTACCTTCTCCTTCTTGAGCTGGTCATCCTCATTGAATATGCTTTCAAGAGTTACTAGACCTTTGGGAAGCTTGTTGGATTTCAGTTGGATAATCTACACTCTATATTGTTGTTGAAGCTTAGACTGATTATTTGTAGATAAATTAGCCTCTTCTTATATGAATAGGGATATATATGCATAAATCTCAAAAATTTACCAATTGGTCACATTATCTGGTATTGAAGGTCTCACAATCACCTTTAGATGAGATTGATTCTTGTCTTTTCTTATGCCTTTTAGAACATCAAATTGAGCACCAATAGATGCTAATCTATCAACATGCTTATTATCTTCCCTTGGAATATAAGTGGTATTAAATTCCATGAAATATTGTATAAGGTCCCAAACTCTATGCTTATAGGACTTGAGTAAGTATTTCTTGGTCAAATTTTGCCCTCTAACTTGATTGACAATGAGCTCACTATCACCAAACACTTATAATTATTTGAAACCTCTTTTCCTTGCCCACTTAAGGCCATGAATGAGGGCCTCATATTATGATACATTACAATAACAAGAGAACTAAAATCTAAAAGTTGAAAAATACCTTTCCTTTGAAGGTGAAACCAACATTATTACACCACCAGCCCCAATCTTGCTTCTAGACCCATCAAAGAAAATCTGCCATAATCCATTCACATCTTCATTTGACTTCATCAAATTGGGAATGAAATAATCATTCTCATGAATATAATATAATCCAAGACTAGATGCCTCAATAAACTTGTAAGGATCATGCACATAGTTGTCATCTCCCCACTCATCTAGGAACAAATCAGAAACTCCTTCAAGGGAAGATGATGGGGATTGATCAATGTGAAAATCCTCTTCATCAATAATAGCATTGTTAACATTTTATACCTTAGGTGATTATGGTTCCAAGTGATCTCTATGAATATTTTCTGACTCAATCTTCACCTTAGTGCCATATTTTGTTTTAAACACCATGTCAGACTAGTTAGTTGCCAAGTATCCACATAACTTGGATGTAAAGTCTCTTGACAAGCAAAGAGAAAAATAAGGAGGTAAATATGCTACCACCACATCCTGAGGAATTGAAAAGGTATTATAATAATTAAGCATAAAGTTTAAACCTTTCACAACCCCCAAAGTCTTAGTTGGTAATCCATCTAATTGCAAAACTCCTTTAGTCATTGGCTCATATTTGATGCCTAGCTTATCTACTATACATTTGGGCATAACTAATGTGCTTGATCCACTATCTATGATGAAATTATGAACCAATAAATCATAAATAATCAAATATAAGTAGAAATTCTGAGTATTCTCATCTTTCTTTACCTAACCATCTATAGATTGAGTTCCATTGATCAAAACCACATTATCATTTCGAGATGGGCTAGCTTATTTACCCAAACCATGCAATTCATTTTGGGGTATATATTTTACCCTGGTAATGTTATATAATATCATAATGGTATGTTCATATTGAGATTATTCATCTACTCTACCACATTTATGGAAGGATTACTCACCTTGTGGTTCTCTTTCTGAACATTTGCCTTTGTGATGTAGCTTGTGGAGGTAGAGTTGTAACAGTTGTCCTAAAATTTAGAATCCTTTGATTTTATTATAGTTTAGGAGTTGAGTTAGACCCAATTCCCATTTGAGATAATTTAGGAGTCAAAATAGGTCATTTATTGGTTCCTTTAACTTATTTAATGACCCTTTTCTTTGATCTAGTGTTGGTAGCCATACTAGCATTCTGATTGCTTGTATTCCTCACGTAATGAATGGCACAAAGCTCACCCTCCAAATGATTAAAAAGAGTGGAATCAGATTGAACCTATCTACTCTCCATCCTAAATTGTGTTGGCATCTCAAAATTTGGAAATTGAGATGTTTGATCACCTTGTGTAGTCATGCCTTGATTTTGAATCTCATTGGCATAAGCAACCTATTCTTGACCTTGCTTAAAAGAAGGGTAGTTGGATTTTTCTTAGACCAAATTTTTTTGAGTGAGAACAAGGGCTTTTGAGGATGAGGTATCATTAGCATTATAACTTTGATAAGGCTTGACATGGGTGATTTGACCTTGTCCCTAATTATTTCCCTAAAAAGGAGGTCTATTTGTTTATCCAAACTAGTTGTAAGACTGATAAGGCCTATAAATTTGGGCTTGTTGAATTTTGAGAGAAAACAATTCATTAGTAACACTTTTAAGTAGGATTTTGACTTCATGCATTTCATTTTTAGGGGCAATTACAAATTTTTCTTGACTAGGCGCACTTTAACTAGGAGAATGCAAATTAGGGAATAGTGGTATTGGACATCTAGGAGCTAGCTTTCCCACTTGGATAAGAAAATTCTTAGCATTTAAAGCTATTTCATATGAATCAAGTAATGTGTTTCCACCCATAGATTGAATCGTCATGGCAATGTCACTATTTAGAGCTTTTAATTAGTACAAAAATGCATAGTTTGGGGTAGGTCTCATAAAGGATATGATTCTATCCCATGTCTTTTAGAACCTAGTATTAAAATCATACATGAATTCATGAGGTTCCCTCTTGATTGTGGTCAATTTATTAGCAAGATATAGGTGATCAATTTCCCCCCCAAACCTATCAGTCAATAGAGTCCCCAACTCATCCCAGGAGCTAATGGAATTTCAAGGTAGAGTCCCATACTAGTCTAAAAATTTTTATTTGAAAGACAAGTCTTAACAAAGCAATAGATACATTTTATTCGGTAATATTGTGGATATTAAAAAAGTTTGATATATTTTGAATGTGCTTAATGGTAGTAAAATGACCATCCCCACTAAAATATGAGACACTTTTGAGAGCATCTCCTGGAATTTGATCATATTGGGAAATATACAAGGGAGATGCCCCCCAAAAAATCATAAAAGGTTGTTTTTTATCCATTTTGGAATGAACACTGTGGATGTTTTGAATGGAATGTATCAAAAAATTGGAAGTTTTGAACACAAAACCTCTTTTATAAGGATGAGTATTGACAAACCTGAACCTTTTGGTAGAATATGGAGGTAATTCCACAAACTCAAAGGTTACACCTTTAGAAGTAGACCTAGTGGTCACATTTGACATGGAAAGAAGGACTGATCATCAACCAAAGACTTAAATCATTTAATGGAGTCACCAGGTACTAAATGTAGATTCTTTTTTATCTACAATCATGTCAAGACCAGCACCAATATTGAACAATCCTCTAGGACATAGAGGTCCCATCGAGCATGCCAAAAACTATTGACACTTGGATTTGCACCCTTGAAGAGATGCTCACCTCTCCTCATCCAAGTGGAAAAATGGAATCATCTCTTTTTCTATGGGTGAAAATTTCATTGAGATGAATCTATAGATTAGGGGCTAGCTCCCCTCGATGCACCTTTAAATCTCTCTCTAATCTATCAATTGTATATGAAAAGGATAAGGAAAATAACGAAGCAAACAAAACAGTGATGCACCAATGAATAATGTCCTCCCAATTTAATTGAAAATACACTAATTAAAGACCACCAAAGTTTCTTTCACACAAAACCCACAACTCTTTGTGCATTATCACATCAGTGTTTCACATGTTAGATTCAAGAAGGCAATCGACATACAGGAGAGCAACAAATAATTCCAAGAAGGAATATAGTCTTAAACCACTTATAAAATGTCTATAGACTAAAAAAGGAATACTAATAAGGACCTATAACAATACTCTTTCTGTATTTTGGTAGCTAAGCAAGGATAACAAGTTAGGAAAGATCAACTCTCATTAAACAAGAACAACATGATTTGATCTGATACACAATAGTGCAACATGTGAGTGGGAAAAATTTATATTATTTCTTCAAGAGTTATGAAAGTTCAAATTTGGCTAGAGTTTCACCATAACCAATGGAGGCTACAAAATGAGCCAAGAGAATGCATATATATAGCCTTTCAGAGAGAGATCGAGCCAAGGGAGTTTAAGTGTCATTTGGACATGTGTCACCCCAAGAAAATAAAAAATTACATTACATTCTGTAAGATGTTCTTCCCATAGTTACATCAATGGAATCAAGATATTCTGAACTACATTTTGCTATAGATGAGTCCATTTTTTGGAATTCTATTACAATGTTATCTATTCTTTATTAGCTCATCAAGATATGTAATAGTGCAATAAATTGAACCATCAACCTGCTTATTTATGCATGTTGTGCACTAGATGCTTAGGATCTTTCCATTTGTCACCTTTATCTTTGCCTTATGGTTTCAATCAAGCCTTTCTTTTAAACTCCAATGACTAGTTTTTGTAGTCTAAAATTAATGTTTTGTGGGATATCACTCCTTGGGCATTTCTTTTAGACATTTGTTTTTAGACCTTTTCTTTGAATAAATTATCCATGGCTATTTGTTTCTATTTATTTCCTCAAACTTTTTGTCGAGTCTTTTCCTTTAGGCTCATGGCTTGTTCATTTGCTTCAAACAAAAAGTTTGAAGGAATTCTTCTTGTTTATTTCCTTCAGACAAAATGTCTGAAGGAATTATTTTAGGGTTTTCTCTTTAGAGACTTCTCCTCATCCTTTCCTATGGCTTTTTGATTGGTCCCTTCTAGGAATTTGTAATGTTCCTTTAACTTTTGGAAAGGATCCTTCAGCTTCTGGAAATGGTCACTCAAAAAAGTAAAGAGACCATTTTTGAAAGGAAACACACCCTTCAGCTTCTTGTAAGTGACCCTTTGGAAGAGTTGAAAGTGTCCACTTAGCCTGAAAAAGTCCTTCAAAAAAGCTATCACCTACCCTTTGGAAAAGTTGAAGTGCCTTTTGGAAAAGTTGTAAGTGACCATTTAGAAGATTGAAGATGCCCTTTTCTTTTGAGTTGCCCTTCAAAAAAAATGTTATGGACCTTCAAAAAAGTCATTTCAGAAAAAATGTTTGAAACAATTCTTTCCTTCAGACTTTTTGAAAATATCCATTTAAAAATACAAGTGTCTTTTGAAAGAAATGTAAGTGTCCACTTTCCAAAGAAAATGCCCTTAAGGGAAGTTTCAAATGTACCCTTCAAAAATATTACAAAGTATCCTTCAAATAAATGAAAGTACCCTTCAAATAATTTGTAAAGTACCTTTTAGGAAAGTGAAGAGGACCATTTCTTGTGAGAAAGATACCCTTTGGGAAAGTTTACCATACCCTTCAAAAAAAGTTTCCTCAGGCAATTTTTCTGAAAGAATTCCACCAAATGAAAGCCCAAAAGTAATACACTTAAGAAAGAATTTGATAAAGCTTAGAAAAAAACATGAAAGATTCGTTGCAAAGGATTTATCCAAAAGGCTAAAGAACAAAGATTTAAAAAGGAAAACACTTGGGTTTTTTATATGTAAAAGAATTCAGATGTGTATAAGAACACTTCTTCCAAATGAAACCTGCATACTAGACTTGGTCAAAGGTATAGACTCAGATGTTATTTTGTAAAAAAGGGGTGCCCAATTTTGGCCTGAAGGGCCAAAATTTGGTCAATAGGTCATTTTTACTAAGGACAAAGGTATCCACTACAAAAATTAGTGCCACCTTTCACAACATGACAAAAGGAAAAAGGAGATACCAATCAAGAATAGTATAACTTGTCTCTCCACTGACATAAGATTCCAAAAGAAGGTGGATACTCTATTTGACCTTCCATATCTTGTCTTCACATGAAAAAATTGTCTTACATCCATGAAATAAGATAAAATCAAGCCCCCACATGAGATATAATAGAATGTTTTGCCCCATACCACCTAAGCAACATGAATAAGGTTGTGGACACCTCATCAATCAATAGTAACTTAGAATGAATAGTGTTTTCTCACCAAATAATTCTTCTTTGGTTGAAAATAACTCAGCTCCTATGATTTATCCTGATTATTCTTCAAGATTTATAGGAAAACATAGACAAATAAATGATCACACATGTATATGAACACACCAGTCTATTTTTGGGTGATGATGGATTACACAAACCCCTAGATACTCCTGCATTAGATACCCTAGGTATTATAATGTGATTTATTGATCAAATGGATTGGGTATGTATTATAACCACTCTTTTAGTCATGGAGTTTAATGACCATGACATCCCCTTCCAATACACCAACTACTTTAGGAGGTTATCTTTCTTCATCCTCTACTTCTAGCATCTACATATTAGGTTTCCTAGAATCATCCTCCTCTACAAAAATCTTATCCATATCTTAATGGATTCACATGTGGAATATTACTCACTATAAACTATCCTCCTCTACCAAGATGTTATATCATACATTTCACTTTCCCATATGAGCTCAAGCCCACCACTAACCATCCACCTCCACTAAAATCCCACTTGGATTTATTTAGTCATAATCCAACCACCCGTTGGGTCATCCAAAAAATCACATAATAATGTTTACAACTTCAAAAACATGGCTTCCATCTCATCTAAAACAACATCCATCATCTCTTCCATCATCACACCATCTGATTATTTCAAAACAAGCCTTGGATCATCTTAAAAATCACATACCATCACCACTTTCAGCTCCTCTCTCATGGTTGTAACATCATCCTCCACATGTACACCCAGTTTCACAACAACCACATCCATAGTTTCTCCTAAAGAAACTTGCAGTTCCTTACCAGTGATAACATGTTGTTCATGATTTTCACCCTCGTAATGAGCTCTTAAAAGCTCCATATCATTCACTTCCAAGGTTGAATATACTCATCCATACTCCAATTTTCAGCTCTATAACATGGTTGAAATTCCATCAAAATCCCCTCTTGTGCACTAACTTTAACAACCTCTTCATCCAAGGTTTCTTTCAAAGAAGCATGTAACTCTGTATGTCTGCCCTCTTCCTTTGTACATAAATCCTCATGGCTAAAATTTTATTTCACATCTCCATCATCCTTTACAAGGATGTATTCAATAATGAGCTCATCAATAACCTTATTCTCCTCTTTTTAAAATTCTCCATGGTTTCACTCTTGATTCTTCTACATGACCATATCTCTCCTCAATGTAACCAGCTTTGATTTTAGGGAGTCTATTATCTCCCACACCATGTATTCTTCTTCTTCACTCTCACATTATTCAAATATCTCTAGTATCAAGTCCAATAGTTTGCCCCAAGGTCTTCAACTTCTTCTCCCACTCTTTCTCAAGTATTATTCTTCCATTATTGTTTGCCATCTTCGTACATGAAAAAAAAACACAAACTCACATCCTCAACTCAAAACTCTCCTATCCATAAGATATTAATTACTATGATACCACTTGATGTGGCCTTTAGCCACATGATGGATTAAAAAGTCCAAAACACTCAAAATTATCTCAAATTCTCATTTAAATCTCATAAAAATATTCCTCACATTAAGCTTTCACATAACTTCATCTCAACTAAACAATGCATATATTCATTAATCATCAACACATTATTCTCACATAAAAAAACTTAAACAAGATTCTCTTTTTAATCCTTAACAAGCTTATTCTCACATATACCAAAGATGTGGCTTCCAACCATGCCAAAGAGGATTTCAAAGATTTCTCCCAAAGCTTTATTCTCTAACATTATACTTCTAGCCTTTAATTAAAGGATTACAATCCATTTATATAATACATGAGCGAAAACAACAAAGGAGGCCCAAAATTCATCCCCCTCCCCTTGGATGGATAAATAAAAAGAAGATGAAGTGAGATCCAAGGAAAATCCATGCCACATTCTCTACGGGAGTCATCTTTTCTAAGGAAAAAGTCTCCACTACAAAAGTTGGTGCCAACTTCACAACATGACAAAAGGAAAAAGTAGATACCAATCAAGAGTAGTATAACTTGTCTCCTGAATAACATAAGATTATAATATAAGGTGGATTCTATTTTTGACATTCCTTTTCTTGTCCTCACGTGACAAATTCATCCCACATGAAATAAATAAATCAAAATCAAGTCTCCACATGAATAGGGTTGTGGACACCTCATCAAGATGAATAGTGTCCACCACCTCATTACTGAATAGTAACTTAGAAATAATACCAACATGAATAGTGTTTTATCACCACATCAATACTCCTATAGATGTATAATTTAAATAATTAGATGACTAATCTATAATCTAGATCTAGTTTATTTTCTTCATGTTCTAGATCTAGAGTTGTATTAGCATTATAACTAGATAAGTATCTTGTTTTCAATACCATTGAAATATATAGCATATTTTTACTTCCTATTTTTATTACATCTTAGCATAATAAATTTAGTATATATTTATTTCAATTAATTATCTTTCTATATATATGTTTATCACCCTTGTGCTTATTCATTTCTATATTCTTAATCCTAACCCCATCATCTACAATACTAGGGTTAAACATCTGGTGAACCTAACCTTTCATCCAAAAAATCCTATATATTGATATAGGGCTTATTGATTCTCTATTTCAAATTTTTAATTTTAGATTTAAAAATATTTCATGAGTTAAAAAATATAAGCCCTTTCCTATCAATAATGTCAATATGGATTCATGTGTATATCATTTTATGTTATAATTTGTAATTGTAGAGATAATTTACTATTTTAATAAGTTAATAGAAGGTATAATCAAAATAAATAAGTAGAATTATCACTATAATGAGAGGGTTTTTTTTAATGAAAACAAAATTTAATATCTCTACATAATTCCTTTTTTAATACTATAGAGTTAGTATCTAGATGCTAGCAAGCATGCTCTCAACCATTTGTTACACTTACATCCTATTTGAGTGAAAGTTACCATCCTACACTCATTAATTTATCATGGCTTATATTATATTATATATTCCATGTTGTCACTATTCAAAAAAACAAAGGTGTCTAACCTAATCCATCACTTGTTAATATATAACATGTGCCTCTTAAGCTAGAACTTATGATCAAATATAAAGGATATGACCTTGTTGACCAATTGAGCAACACACATGCTAAGATATCAATCCTCAAAATTTTAAATCAAACTGTTATATATAAGGATATTTTATATGAGGCATTGCACTGACCCAAGTTTTGAATGATATTGAGCGAACTTACTTTACATATATCATGAAATATCTCAAAAACAATGTGAATCTTACTATCTTTAATCCATTGAATTTACCATCACAAGATGTTATTAACCAATCTTAACTTTGTTCATACAAGTGACTATGTATTGTAAGGGAATAAAAAGGATTCTTGTTGATAATGGATCAGGCATAAACATTTGTTGCACATATTTCCTATCCACCATAGGTATTAGCACCAATCTTTTTCAAAAAAATATTCTCCATAACAAGGAATTTGATAATGCACTAGCCCTATTATTGGCCAAATAACATTGTATATCATGTTGGAAAAGAAAATGGTCCCAACCATTTTTTAGTTAATGTCTTAATATTTACATTATAATATATTCTTAGGTTGACTTGGGATACATTCAATGGAGGTTGTCCTATCTACTCTGCATCAATGTATAAAAATCATACATTATGAGACCTAATTGGCAATTCTTGTCGATGATGAACTTTTCAAAAATTTCAAAATGATACATTGTGATGTAGAGGGTATTTCAAAAATGGTACCACCTAAATAATTTATTCCTCTTGATAATAGACACACTTATTAAATTGGTGAGTTAAGTAAAATGGATCTTTTATCTTTGATGTAAATAAGGCAGTAAATTCTTAGGTGCACACAGATCCACATCAAGAATAAGAACCATTACCAAAGGAATTAATGATACCAAAACCATAATAATATCCAACATTGGATATTCCTTTAAAGTTCAATATTTAATAACAAGATGGTCCTATTTCACATTATTATGATAGTGATTATGATCTAGTCTAAGATATGACAGATGATAAACTATGAAAACTAACATTTGACCCACTTGAGCACCTTTCAAATAACCTATTCAAACCTATAGGACCTAACACATATAAGTTACATTCACCCTTAAAGGATACAAAACTAAATCAAAATAAGGGAAAATTAAAAATAGTATAAAATCACGTAAATTCTTGTTATTCCCCACATCCCTCTTGGTTGTACACATTGAATCAACTTTACAAAGTTTAAATGCAAATAGATCACGTGAATAATGTGGAGGTTTCTCATATGACTCCACAAACAAAATTATAGATCAAAATAAACCAATATACTCCACATAAAATACTTACCATGTTACTTGAGTATTGCATGACATCTTTACCTCCAAACAAGCATATATTAAGTGACAAACCTCTTCCTAAAAAAGGAGTACCAAATTGCAATTATCATAGAATCATTGGTCATCATACAACTCAATATAAGGCATTGAGGAAAAAAATTTAGAAATAAAAGACTAAAGGATGCATATAAATTGCATCTAATAGGTGAAAAAGACAATTTTTTCCAATCTTTTAAAAGGGAACCATGTTTCAAAGTAATGAAAAGATGAAGATTTAACTATTACTTCTATTATTGACAAGGTGTATTTCCAACATCTTTAATTTGATCTGAAAAATTGGGATATAATGTGTGACACCACATTTATTCAAAACTTGGGACATAATATAATGGAATTAACATATTCCCCATTGATGACATGATCTTGTGGGTACATTCACCTACCAATAGCTTGTGTACCACATTCACTATTAGGGATTGGGAAATATGTCTACACCATGATGGATATGGTCATCCCCCTCCACCAATGGCTTTTAGAAAACCATTACATAAAAACATTGAGGATGTGACAATGCATCACTATAAATAAAGATTAAAAAATATATCAAGTGATCCTAAACTATCATCTTAAATATTCCAAAAATACAAAAAAATAAAAAAATTGAAAAATACAAAAAATAATAGCTTCTAATTTTTTATTAGGTCCTTGGCATATATATTTTTAATTCCATGTTAGTGAATAGAATATCATTTATTTATATATACACGTGTTTCATGCTGTGATCTAGGAATTTGACTCAAGAGAGGATAGTTAGTATGGTGTTAGTTCCAAAATGAAAGAAACACACTAACAACATAACATCTCTAGGGATAGACACTAGGGAGAGCTTAGTTAACAAAATAAAATGCCAAACACAACTAAAAATTAAGGAATGAAAAAACAAGAATTCTTTTACCTTCCTTGGATGCTCCAAATGCCTTTGTAGTGGTGGCTTGCTCGGCTTGTGCTCATGAAGTCCTTGGTAATGGAAGCTTGACTACCTCCATCTCTCATTGGCACATTTGCCTTGTGGTTTATCTTGGCTTGAAATCAATTTGGAATTATAAATTTTCATAATCATGTCTTAAAATTCATGTGGTGAGGCTTCCTTTTTATAGATTTTTGAGAATGTCTAGAATCAACCTGAACCATCCATCTCAAAATTGAGATGTCAGGTTGAGGATTAATTAAAATTTTATAATTAAGTTTACAATTACCCTCATCATGTAATTGGAAGAATGATCAATTAAGAGGAATGGAGGGTATCATGGAAGGCATTGATGAGGTATGAGAGGCATGAATCCTGATATTTATGGCATTTATGGCCTAGGGATGTCTTCCCAAGAAATGAGGTCACCTGATGATGCAGATATTCAATATTCATTTCCAAAAATAAGTATTCAACAAGTTTCTATTGAATTATTAATTAGGCCTTGATTTGGGTTAATTAGATCTTAAGCATAATTAAGCACTTTGTGCACAAATTACTTAAATTCATCAGAATGTCTTGTTATTAGTCCAAAATTTGATTGGATTGGAATTGGAAGGTGATGTCAGATGCGTTGGATCCATAATTTGATTTAGGATATTACCAATGAAAAATAACAAAGGCACATGTCTTGTGTAAGATATTTGAAAGAAAAGAGCAATCCAAAGCACCCAAGTGTAAATTTGGCATTTTGACTTGAAATGAACTGATCAAAGTTAGCTGGCCCATAAATTGTATTACCTCATTTGGGGATACCCTAGCTAAAATTAACACTTGAATATATCATTTTCACATCATTTAGCATGTTTTTAGTGTTTTTAGGCCAAATTGTGCATTTTGGGTGGAAATTGGCCAAAAGATTGATTGGAGGTTATTGATGGCCATATTTAGGTGTCTACATATGCATCTTATAAGTTTGATACACACATATACAGATACATGATCTATGCACTTCTAGGTGTTGGGCCTTCCCTCTACTCATGTTATATGGACATTGTGGGCATCCAATTCTTTGATCATGATACATCTAGATTACATCATCTTATGATTATTTTCCATTATCATGTTTGAGCATATATACTTACACATGGCTTTCTCCATGCTTACATATTTTGTAGTCTACTTGATATGATATATACCTAATATTTTTTACTAATAGATATATCTAGGAACTATCATGACATGTTTATATTGGTTGCTTATATTCCATGCTTTCCATTTATGAACTTCCTTGAGTGTCTTGTCTTGTATTATATTATATTAATTGTTTTATCATTTGAATATGCTCCATTGTTTGCAGCCCACTGCCTTTGTTTACCTCTTTGACATTTGAATATGTCATTGTTTGTTGTATGATATAATTTTAATATGTTATTCATTATTTTGTGTATATTTGAATAATTCATGTCCATTTGATTGTGTGAAATTTGAACATGCCCCTTATTTGATGTCTCTTTAGACCATTGTATTTTGATTTTATCTTGAGTTCTCTTGTGTGTGTGCTTGACTACATTTTGAGCTTATATTGTTTCTATCTATATGCTGCCATGATTCACATCATTCATCTTCAGACTTTAGGTGATCATATTCTACATGATTTAATGATATATCTACCCAGACATGGAAATTCTATATGATACATAGTGCATTCATAGATTATAAAATTAGTTTTTACATATGAGGTAAGGTACCTACTAGATTTTACTTCCACTCACCTCAAAAGGGAGGCATGTCATAGAGACATCAATTTCATATTTTTAATATATCATAGATTCGCATATATAATGGGGGTATGTTATGGAAACATGTTATCCATACTTACACTAGTTTTCAATTTCATATTATAGTAGGGTCATGTTATGAAAATATGTCCTCCACACTTACACAGTTTATAAAATTTACAAATTTCACAATTATATGATTCAAATACACATTTGTGGTACCATTATTATACCCAAGTTTCAACATGAGACATACATAAGGTGCATATTCTATGTAAAGAGAGCCTAAATTCAAAAAATCAAAATTAGTTTTAGATTTTAAAATATCTCTATGAACTATTATCACTGACCAGGATGGTCTTTTTCATATTATACTATAATAGTTGGTTCCCTTTTGGTATGGTTTATATGATTAAATCACTTAATATTTATAGTTTTATAGGTTGGAACTGATTACATCATCTAACCTCACCATATATATAGTGTGAGCTAACTTGGTTCACTCATTCTCACTAGGTTATAAGTATGATTTAGTTAATCTCTACTGTCGAGTCACAACTCACCTTTTCTCCAAATTTTGAGGTACATGCCCTCTAATGTCTCTATATCTTTCTAGATGTATGCACTTTAAAAAAACATTATTTTCCCTAATCACACCTCTAATGATTCATAATGATACATCTTGTTTAAAAAAATTGCCAAAAGGCAAGTCGGTTGCATTGATACACATGTATACTCCTAAACCATGCTCTCTTTACTTTAAATCATTTAAATATTATTTTAATTTTAGATTATATGTATTGATTATATACTGTAACATGATCTTGGTTGTTATTCTAATTAATCATAGCTTCTATCATTCTTAGAATGCAATGAACCTATTTATCTTCTTTCTCTGCAAGTTTTAGACGTATACTTATTTTCCAATTTCTCAAAGACTTGTATCCCAATCAAGCACCTATGTCGATGTAAGTGTCCTATTTTGATGTAAGTGCCATTACCTTAAATTCATCCAATTTACAAATGAAACTTATTCCTATGGTACCCCTAAGTTATTTAATATGAGATATTATCCAAAGGGATATATATATATATATATATATATATATATATATATATATATATGTATGTATGTATGTATGTATATATGTATATATATGTATATATATATATATATGTACATATATGTATATATATATATTGTATATATATGTATATGTATATATATATATATATATATATGTATGTATATATACATATATGTACATATATATATATATATATATATATGTATACATACATACATACATACATACATATATATATACATATACATATATATACTACACACACACACACACACACACACACACACACACACACACACACACACACACACACATACATGTGTGTGTGTATCTATATATATGTATACTTGTTTTATAATTTATATATATGTATGTATATATGTATACACACACACACACACACACGCACACACACACACACACACACACACACACACACACACACACACACACACACACACACACACACACACAATGTCAATAATATTTCATTCCTCACGTAACAACTTCTTATCTCTCATAAAGGAAACTTACCAAAAACAATCAATCAAGAATTCAAGTGAGC